>JAMKCH010022270.1:0-91607 GCA_023653785.1 Ophioderma brevispina | reverse complement strand
ACGCTGTAAACTCCGACATATAGGCGGGTAAAACTCGATTATACATCGCAAAACGCCCCTTAATTTTATACGTGGAGCGTGCCATATTCAATGCTCATATGAACCTTCGGAAACGTACTATATCTAGAGGACAACGATGGGTTTGAATCTACTATAGTGTTGTACAATGACTCCGCGGTGTTGTACCTAATGGCTGAACGCTAATTGGACGCCGAGAACCGAGCCCCCGTAGTATGATTTGCAGTGAAAAGTACTGGAACAAAAGGTGAAGAGAGAAACACGCAACCGTACACGTTCTGAAAAAAGCTTTCTTTCAGGGTGAGATATGAGATCAATCTGAAATATAAAAAAAACAGTAAATAATTTCTAAAAGATTTTAATGGTTTGAAATGATCTGAAATTGTCAGCATCGTGCGCCAGGGGTAAAATAGGTTTCGGGAAGGAGTTACAATTCCAAAATGGGTACAAAGTGGCCATATTTACTGTAAATATTGTGTTAATTTTACATTATTTACTGACACAATTTCTGCCAACAAATGACTGTAAAATGACAGTAATACTGTAAAAAAATAATTCCAATCCAACCACTTAAACACCTTATTTGATTAGTTTTTTACAGGGTATCTTACAATTGTGTATAGAATAAAAAAGCACTGACGAACACCCTAATTCAATAGGCATCTACAGTAAAATTCAAAAAACTGTAAAATTAAGTTTGTTGTAATATTATTACATAAAACTGTAAAATATACAGTGAATTGAACCGAACCTTAAACGGCTGTATTTTTAAGAGAATCTGTTGGCAAATTTCAGCCAAATTTTTTCCTGTAAATTGAACAGTATTTGTAATTTTAGTAATTCACAATTCATATATTAGTGTAATGAGAATTTGATATTCGTTCAAATTCTAATAAGCATTATAAGTAAGCTCATGCCAGATGACAACAATTATCTCATGTTTTGCAAGGAAATTTTCAAATTTTTGGGAAAATGTTCCATGGAAAATTAGGAAGCACCGGAAGTCTCGGGGCTTGTGTGAATTTAACAAAAAAAAAAACGTTCTTAGTGAATTTAAATTCCGTGTATTTGTGTTATTTTGGAGAAATGTTTTCTTTGTAAATACACAATCAATACTTGAATCAAAGTGATACTGGTGTGATGATTTATCACATTATCATGGTTTCCAATCGTAAAATTGTGCATTGTTTTTTTTTTTATTAAAGCCTATGCCACTGATTAAGATTTTAATATATTTTGCTGATAATCATCATGTGTCTAACATTAAGGTACATTTCGTCATCTATACTTTGGCTCATCTAAAGTTGAAGGTGACCGTCATTATGCGTCTTGGTCTTTGCACATTCCCACTATCGTCTCGATCGTGCGCCTTTATTTCGCGGGCGTATCATGCTATGATTCCAATCATAGCGCGCGCGATTCATGGGTGCGCACATAAAAGTCGCAGTGACGCATCCTCCACTTAAGATGACACCAACTATAGCACCTCTTTTTTTTTATGGTTCACTAGATAATCCCCGAGAAAAGGTTTTTTCCAAAAGTTCAGTTTGATTTTCCATCCGTACATTTTATGTTATGTACAAATGTTTTGTATCAGCTGTCTCCATACGTCCATTGCAAATTTCCTTAAGAGTAGATCGAATTTACACGTAAAGAGATAGAGCACATAACATACTTAGGCCAACGGTTCAGATTTTTTTTTTTTTTAAAAAAAAATCGCACTTTTTTTGAAGGTAGTCGGGGATGAGGTTGTGGACTCACGAAATGCCACCCTTTTGAACAACACACTTAATATTTTTTTTTTTTTTTTTTTTTTTTTTTTATAAATAGAGTTTTTTTATTAGAGAAAACGCATAACTTTCTTCATCAAATTTTTTGGCTCTGCATGAGCACATCACAGGTAGAGGTTCCGTATGGCGGATGGATTCAAGGGTGAATTGTCCTGATCATCTGGGGGCAGTTAACATAAAGTGACGTACCGTTTTTCCTTAATCGACGCTCGATATGTTCTAAGCCTACTCACTCACCTCCAACAAACACCCCAGTCCATAAAGACCCCCAGTCCACCCCCGACTATACCCCTACCCCCAAAGATCCAGATACCTCGTCAACGTAGCCGTCGTTCACGTCTTTCTACTATGCGATGTATTGCCATCAAAGCAAACGGCATTCCGTAGAGTACGGTATCAGATAACCTTGTTGATCATATTGACACAACTCCCATGGATAAGTCTTGATATAGACCTTCCAAAGTGAGGCTCTCTATTGTGTATCTGCTGGCTATCTTCCTGGGTGAATGACAACATACAATCCACTGATCTAAAGCTTGGCTGAGATGATTTCCCCCATTGGCGCCCTTCAAGTTTTCTAACAATCGAGTTTGTGGTAAATGTTTTACATAAGGTGTCCCGTTCTAGCTCAACTCCTCTGTGAAATACGGTGTTCTAAATGATTGAAATTAATCCGCCTTAACTATACATTGCCGTATTGAATGCCAAACGTTTGTGTTTTTTCATTCAATTTTCAACCAGATGTATGTTATTCCCAAGAATCCAGAGTGCGCAAGCCGTTGAAGTTAGTGCCATTTCCCTAAATAATGACGGTTCTTGAAAAATGGAATCCAGACACGGGAACGCCAGAAATGACTCCAAACTATAGCCGCTAAATAATTGTATTGATTTGTTTGGGTTTTACTGTAAAATGCTCTCGGGAGAAAAAGGTAGAGGTCGTGTGGACCGAAACTAGATAACATCATAGAAGAGAGTAGTCTTAAAAAATCTTAAAAAATAAAGACACCACAAATGTAATTTAAATGATAAAGCACGCGGTTTGCGCAAATCAATGTCTGATCATATTCCCATTCCTTCCATGACAATTAACATTAATGTCAACGGCGTAATAAAAAGTTGTTTTCAAGTTATCAGGTGACCTCTTGTGCCATTCCATTTCTGAGTGCGACAGTGATTGCTATGCTTCCATCTTTCTTTGACATTATCAGTCATTCTTGGTCCAAACATCCACTATCCATATTTTCCGTAAATATACAGTTTCTCTCAGAATTTATGTAAGAGTTCAGTCTCTGTAAAAATAATGTCAATTAATGCACATGGCAGCGGTAAAAAATGAGAAATTGGGTCACATAGTCCCCGTTTAGCAACAAAAATTTCGCAAAGACACACGACTACACCCTCGTCAAAGTTTGTACTTTTAAGGCACAATTCAAGTTTTTTTAAAGTCGAAAGCCACTTTTGGAATTTCACCTAACCTTCATGATTTGTAATCTTGATTTTGGAAAAGGTAATACGTACAGATAATAAGCGAGACATCTAATATTATCCAGGTGGATAACAGGCCTTCACGTGCTAGTTCGGGTGGACGGACCTGTGATCTTACCTATGTCAAGAACTCTAGAATCCTGTATATGAGTGACCGTCAGAAAGGACAGAACTCTGTAAATAACATTTTACGGCCCTGCACAATGTAGGCACAGGTACCATCCAGGTCATCACTTCTTTCCTGCCACATTCAGATTTTTTATGTTGCAAAACCATATTCGTTAAAATGAGGTTTGGGGCCAACTTGATTTTTTACTTTAAAACCAAAAGGCGCGGCCAAAAGGTTACCAATTTTGATATAAATTGGATCGATTAAGCCAAAATTAATGGTCGAGCTTATGAGTTGCAAAAATATGGGCGACTATTTTAAAACTCATAACTGAGAACCAATTAATATTGGGCGTAACGTAAATCATCCAATTTGATCATTATCATGTTTGGATTCCGATATTTTCACCACACTTGGAACTACTCCAAAACATGATAATGACTAAAAATCTGTTAAAATGTATACTTCCCTCGTAAAATGTACTAAAAAACTGAAATTTCCATTTAATTTACCAAACATATAGGTCTTTGCTTTTGTTAAATTTATAAGTTTGAAATGATCTAAAGATTTAAAATATATGCTACAACACACGCTCAATACATTGATGAATGAATTTAGCCATAGTTTATTCATACGGATACGATAGCAAAGTAACTGAAGTATGGTCGCTTATTGGGGAGCAAGCTAAAAGATAAACACTGTTAGGGCATCATTGTTGCTGCATGCTATGCAGTTCATGCTAGTCAGCATGTGAATCAACCTTTTAGTGAAACGTTAAGTAAACGTCTTTCCCGCGCCATTTATCATAGTAGGCCTTTCATCCCTAAGTGCCAGGGAAATGTAGTATTAATACTTTTACCAAATGTTCTCTAGACAGAGGACCAAGACATTTAAATTCTTGTTCACTTTCATCCAAAGACGTGGGATGACATAACAGCTCCGAGTAATTTTATAGGAAGTTTACTCCCTACATGATAAACCGAGTAATTGAGTCACGATACCGGTCACATTTGTGGAAACCGGCGTCAAAAAAACCCGCTCCTTTGTTTACCTACATTAAGGGAGAATGCTAAGTCAGCTGACATGCAAATCTACCATATTCTACAAAGATCGAGAGCTAAGTTATAATTGCATAGGTGGCATCTTTTTCATAAGCATATATTGAAATGTACAACAGCACGTTTGTAACATGTAGGATTACCACTCCAGTATATTATAGGAGTTACATTAAAATAAGCCAGTTTACATATGAAATTTTCGGATATTTCGTCAGATCTCTAAAGAACGACGATGTATATTAACACAGACAACAAAATCTGAGAGATTAGCAGCACATTAAGTTCGCTAATGCGACATACGCTATTTTTGACAACAGACTTTGTTGCACATATACGCTGCTCTAATAATGTGTCCCCATAGAATGGTTCTCGGCGATGGAGTCGCCGGCCTCTGCCCGGCCTGGCTGTGGCCCCGTGATAGCGATGTATCGATCTTGAGTTTTAAGCGACGCACATGATTTCTACGCACAAAATTTCATCCTTATTCAACAATCACGTTCAAGGTGGTCTAAGATAGGTCTACTTCCCAAAACGTTATAATGTTCCACAGTAATTGGAAATACGACATTATCAAGGAATTCAGATAGAATTATCCCCCAAAATTACTCAATTTGTTCAATAGCCTTGGAAAAAAACAATTTCTGACCTTTTTACTAGATTGAGATCAAATCAACTAAAAGCAGGTACCGTCCAGGGGCCCGTCTTTCTTTAATTTCTTTTAATTTGGCTATCATTTGATTTCAAATGCGGTTATGAAATTACAGTGGCTGACATTACGTTAATTAAACTTTACTTATCACTTTCAACCAATAAAACAAGACAGAGAAGGACACTCTGGTCCCAGCGCAATCTTATATCAGATGTTGCGACAACTGTTTTTCTTAAAATACACAACCACGCATTAAATGTATTGTGCCTCCCTCAGTCAAAATTTCACCAAATAAGTGCTGGAAAACGACCATTTCCTTCTTGAAAACCCGCTTTAACTTCTGATGTTATACTCCGCATGTGAACCTCGGCAATGACCCAAACCTTTTTTCCAATGGATTTTTGTATCCAACATCAAAGCAATTTATCCAGTAAAATAATGAAAGTAAGATAAAGGGTTGACGTAGTTCGCATAGTACCGCATGTCTGGCTGTTCTGAAAGCGAATGAATCTACAAACAAAACAGTACGATTAAAATAGGGAATGTAAATTAGGATTCCAAAATCAACATGCACCGGAAGTTCTTCTACGCATGTCCCCATATGAGAGAGTGTCCTAGCAACCATGTGCGGATTAAACCGTGACCTTTTTAGACGAGATTTTTTTTGGGTACAGTGCTGAAGCAAAATGGTGCGTACTTCACTCAATTGAGACTACAGCGGGGATACCTTTATTCTCATTCTTAAAGAGATTTATAATTTAAGGTAATCTTTAACCTAATTTCGCCATCCTTATGGCTTAAATACAACAAGAAAGGACTGCCACTACCCAGTGAGAAAATTCGAACAACCCGTTGACCGCAAAGAACATACGCAACGAGTAATTGTGCCAGTCACACTAGGAAATATTTTGACAAATCGCATCACAAACAAACATTTGGGTGTAGGGATTAACGTTTATTATTAAGTGCTTGACAAGGCTATATTATGTAATGTTGACTTCGAAAAGCACACACAACAAGTTTTAAAAGCTATAATCCTTACTACTTTGTTGGGTGATTTTATTGTTTCTTTGCACGAAGCTTTACAAAACATGTAATCAGGTGCGTATATTTGTTCTACTTTCAAAACTGTGGACAAGTTGTTTACCTTGTAATACACAATAAATCATTTAAGGTGAACTTACTCAATCTTTTCCTGTCTGCTTTGAAGATAAAAACAAAACAACCTGAAAATGAACATACCTTTGAACACAAAACGCTGATTTCAAGCACAATCATTGTACAATAAACTAATGCAGAAACTAGAGCGACATGATACCGAAAAACCAGTATGAGCATGGTATCAGCATTGGAATACGAAAAGTGATGATTCGTAATTTCAAAGCCTCTCCAGAAAGAGCTAGAATCCAATAAATGAGTGTTAACCATGACAACCTCGGTTTACGCCACATTTCACAATGTTGATAATAAATTAGTGAAGATATTGTTGCCAAAAATGCAAAGACTGGTGGGATATAGAGATGAGGCTGCGTTGTATATATACTGCGATAAGATAAATCGGTGAGAATCCCTTCTGCTATTGAGCATATGCACAGGAACGTAAGAAATACCAACAACATCCAGCGAAAGATTTGGCATGGAAATTTCTGCAAATAAATATATTCGTTGTTTCTATATAACGTGTGAGCTAGACAAACTAATATCAACAAGGAAGCGATAATGAATATCAAATGCGGAAAGATCGTTATGAAGTTCACAAAACAAACATCTTCGGCTAGTACAGATATATTTAGTCCGTCTGTGATCGTTGCGTTCAACTCATCAGCGATATTGGCATGCCGTTCACCGCAAAACCAATTCCAAAATGAATCCATTTTCATCTGCAAAGAAACATACATTGAGGTATCACTGGATCTAGTATTGAAAGTATTACACATGAGGCAACCACTTTGAATCTGCAGAGAGATTAAAAGTAAAGCATACTACCTCTTCCATGGTTGTAGACCTTATTTGTAATTGGTCCTTCCTTGTCGTTGATCCCTCATTTTCTGTATTTTTTAATTGCAAAAGCGAGGCAGATTTACTAGTTGAGCGTTGGCGACAGAGTTTACACCGGTCGTATTCCCTAAGAATAAGGCCTATGAGCTTATGTATTTACTATACCTTTCAGGCTTAGAAAAAGTGATATGGTCCTAAAAGTGCACATCTGTTACAGACAAACTTGTGGAGTAATAAAACGCTACTACTGCAGATGCATTGCAGTGTAGTGAAATACATTAATGGATCTTTAGTGCTCCAAAGAAGAGGGTTTTCGTTGGAGCACAGACTTGATAATCGTGGAACTTTAAAGGTTCAAATCTACCACTTTAAACCCTTCATTGCATATAAAGCATGCTATCGTTTAACTACCTCTCCGCTGAACTTGCCATTCATTATAAGTCACTCCAAGAAAGTAAAGTGAGATATGTGTATTCAACTATCAATCAGCAGTGGGGGCACTACGGTGTGTGTGTGTGTGTGTGTGTGTGTGTGTGTCGGGGGGGGGGGTATTATCCCTTAATATTTTCAGTTCCCCCCCCCCCCCCCCCAAATGCAAGCCCCAAATAAGCAGGATTAGACAGCCTCATACATGAAAGTGCTTTTGCCTAAATGGTTCAATCAGCACCTACAATGTCAGGCAGTATGCCCCACGCAGTCAAAGGCTTCTTGACTTTGCCTTTGAGAGTAGGGCCCAAGACAAAAATTTAGAGTGTGGATTGGCTTTGTTGGAAACTTCCTTTCCTCGCCGGAACGTCAATGAAGAGGTCTATCTAGCAAAGCTAAATGACCAGGTTGAACCAATCCTTGAGTAGAAATTTGTGATATTTCGACGCTAGAAAAACGGACAATTTAGGCATCTCTGGTGGCACAGGACGTGCTCCTGCACATCGAAGAACTGTGACAGCTCGTTTACAACAGTTATTTGGAAAGATTGATGCCCCTGCCCCCTCCCCAGATCACTAGGCTTGAACCATAGGCTTCTTTTTATGGGGCCATTTGAAGTCTTGCGTCTATACAACTCCGTTTAACAGAGAATTGTCCGTGAAGTGGATATCCTCAAGCAGAACCGACAGATGATTCGGCGGGCAGTTGCACAAATGCTAACACAGCTCAGTTATGTGTTCATCGCGGTGGGGGCCATCTTGAGAGGAATGGCAAATTTGAAAGGTGTGTAAATGCAAGATCGTAAGTTTTTAAGCAATTCTCATTTTGTTTGTAATATTGGTGGTGGGATTTTATTTTTGCCCATTTTTAATTCTTCCAAGTTGGTGCAAGTTCAATTTCCCCTATGTCGCCTTTAACACAAGTGCATGTTAATATATTCCACTTATATTGGTACACTAGAACACAAGATTCAATTTTCAAAAGTATTTTGGGCGAAATATTGTGCTTGCACTTTATTCCGTAAATAGCAAGGGTATCAAATATCTATAGATTAGTAACATTAGGATAGGCTAAAGAATTATTAGTCTTGAAGACAATAATTATAAAGTTACAGTGGTGTAGCTAAAATAACTAGCTTGGAAATGATTACTATTGCCATGATTACTATTATAAAAATTATATACTGCCATTATTAGAGGCTCTAGTTAAAATTATGGATATGAGGTGACCTGAATAGTTTCTATTTCCTGAGGGGCGAATCCACAAAGGAAATCGTACTATACAGGGGCCCGTTCCCCAACTCGTGCGTAACCCTACGTGTATACTAACTCATGCGTATGTCCTACATAACAGACCTTTTCATACCAGTTGCACAGTGCTTTGACAAGTGTTCCACTCAGGCATGACATAGTATGCACGTAGATTTGCGACTCAGTTTCGGGAACGGACCCCAGGTCACTGAAGGACCCGGCTGAAGGACCATAGTTTAACTGGTGCCTCGAAATACGCAGTATTTGTTTTTTGTTCCCACAATGCGCGTTGTACATGTGTTTGGGTTGTGTGAGGGATCTTGTGTATGCGCGGTGGGGCGTTGTGTGTCTGTGTTGTGCATGTGTGTGTGTGTGTGTGTGTGTGTGTGTGTGTGTGTGCGTGAGTGTTCGAATGTGCGTTTGGAAGGTTCATGTACATGTAGAATTCTTACCGCTCTGCTCTTCAGCTCGATCTAACTCTTTGATTTTCATGTAATAGAATCCACACAGAATCGTAAACATAAACAGGCTCAAAATTCGTTTCGAAATGCCAGCCTACATCAGTCGTACTAGTGATCACCAAAGAGCATCCGCAATTAACAAGGCCGTCATCGCCAACACTATTACGTCCATTGTCTGTTGCTGGGAGGTCAAGCAAATACACCCTCTTTCTGCAACCTTAAGGGAAGATCTGCACCAAAAACATACAATATATTACTTAGGCGACGAAAATTTCTAATTGTTTTTTTTTAAATAAAAGAGCAAAGTTTTTTGCTCCAAATGCTTTTTTCCCCACTCAAATCGGACCTTCCGTTCCAAAGTTATAGCAAATCAAATGCGACGTGTCAACCAATTTGCATGAATATTGTTATGTTGTTTATTGTTTTCCAAGCTGTGAAATATACTATGTATTTTATTGTTTTTCAAGCGGCGATATGTAAAAATATTTCTTTAAAAAATCATATCTCGAAAAGTATATGTGCTATCATTGTGAAATAAGTGACATTAATTATAATAATTCAAATGCTTGCTAACTGTATATGTCAGAAGTTATCATTACTGACCTAATTTGCATAATAATTAAAATAAGTGTTTCTATGCTAAAATGCTTTATTTCAAAATTTCGCTTTTACCTCTTCAAAATAGTAAATGTCAGCCATTTTTCAATGGATTTGGCTCAAATGTCCACAGGTGGTGTATTTTGTAAAAAAAGTATGGAGTTGATTTTTATAATTTTTGTCTCAATTTTTTTTTTCGGGGGTCATTTTGGGGTAAAAAAAAAATCGATACAAAATGTGAAAGAAATTGATTAATTTTTGCTTTTTTTGAAAAGAAATTTAAACAAATAAAAAAAAAACGAACTCCATACTTTTTTAAGTTTACCTTTTATCTTTCATTTAAAAAAAAATTAGGCTTCAAGCATGTATACCTTTGGAGATTAACTCCTTTGAAATCCGACACCTAAAATCCAAGATGGCCGCCAATTAAATATACAAATTAGGTAATTTTTTTAATTTTTTTTTTTGGTCACCCAAATATCCTAGGCACCAAATATGAAGTTCATACCATCTTCAATAAAAAAAAAAAACAATTTTGGTGCAGATCTTCCCTTAAATGGTATACGTTCTTCAAAATAGCCGGTCCGATTTGCTATTCAAAATATTTTTCATTCTTAAAAATATTTATTGTGGTTGCAGAGGTCAACCACATACATAAGATTGTTCAATTTAATTTGAAAAAGTGGCTTGGGGTCACACACAAAGAATAAAAAGATTCATTTTTTTAAAGTTTTCTCTTGGAATTGAAATCACCAAGTATCCTAAATCATTGTCTGCCTCAAAAAGTATTGTATAGGTACTATTGTCAATGATTAAAAAGCGAATACCGCAGAAAATAACTTGATATTTATTGGCTTAGATTTCCAACGCAGATCTGTGCAGGGAATGTGAACAATAACAATACGCAATGACCTCTTGCTGGATCGGTGACCTCCTGACAGACTGACAGCAAGGTCCCCCACAACAGGGTCAATCAGGCGAATGACACTGCATATGTGTCTTACGGGCGATATTTTTAGGATAACCAACCAGTATATATATACTTGATGTGTTTAATATGGCGATTTTATAGTTGATTCTGAAAGGTATCACGGGGACTCGAACCAACAACCTTTCTATCTGTAGTCTTATAGAGCAGGAGCAGAATATCATAGGGGCCTTATTTAAGGAGTTTGTTTACCCCACACTACAGAAAAGGTTTAACACCTTTGGTAGTTAGTAATTGACCCTCTACCTCAATGTCTAGGTAGGTAGTACTCTCAAATTGTGGTATCACTTTTTCAATAGGGGCCAATTTAAGTTTAAGTACACAGGGTCAAATTTTTAAAATGCTACAATCATGTTGAAATGTATGTCATATTGTCCGTCTAGTCAAAAGGATTCCAAAAATGTATATTTTGTACCACCTGCGACCATTGGTTTTGGAGTTCTAGGGTAAAATGACAAAACTGGTAAAAGGTCATCTCAATTGTACAAGGTCAACATTAAAAGTTAGCTGATTATATTTTAAATAACCTTGCAAATATTGCCTAGGTAAGAGGACTCCTAAAAGGTTAGTTTTTATATGTTAAATGCTTACTTACGGAGATAAGGGTCCAAGAAGGTCAACCCAATTGGATTATGTTGCCCTATGACCTATTTTGTCCATAACATTGTAACTATGCATTGCTCTGGTACAAACTATTCCTTATTGTAACACATTTACGCTAGACGAACAACTTATTTCAATTACCAGATTGGAACAACTCTGATTTTGACCCCTGTACAAATAGAAATTGCCCTTTTTTTTAAATCATTTTAGCCATTTTTTAACACATAACTCCCAAGCAAGTCCAGATGGTACAAACTATCATTTTTGGAATCCTTAGACTAGACGGACACTTGCCTCATTTTCAACATGATTGGGGAGCATTTTAAAAATTGACCCCTGTGTAAACTTAAAATTGGCCCCTATTAAAAAAAGTGATAACCACAATCTTGAGAGTACTAACACCTCCTAGCATTGTTAGAGGGTCCATGCTACTACCAAATGTGTCAAACCTTTTCTGTAGTGAGGGTTAAACGATGATGTTTGACCTGGGTCCCGCTACTCTACTATTAATCTAATACGCAGGACTATGTAAAACCGATTTGGCAGAGAAAAAAATGATTTGTGATACTTGAATCAATAGTTTTACGGAAAAAGATCATACATATCCGAGAATGTGGAAGTGCCAAATCGTGCTACCATGGATTTTCAAAACGGAATAAACCCCAACCTCGGTATAACCGCGTCTTAATGGCCAAATTCATTCCCATGGAAAAATGCGTGTAACACGATTTGGTAGCCCTCTATGGTGTTACTCTTATGATAAACAATCAAGCGACCAGGAACGTTGCGGTGGATACGCGGTTATTTCGTGGTTGGAGATTGGTTATGCTAAACAAGGAATAGTCTTTTAAAAGGGAAACCATAGATTAGCGAGGATGTTAGTATTAATATGTTAGTGTAAACTACTCAGAGATCTAGGGAAACCCCCTTTATATTAGCGAATAATAAACCACAGTATTAGATTCAGGCATCAACCATACTCTGCGTCAAACTTAATTTTGAAATAACCACTGGGTTCAAAAAATGCCAGCCTTTAGACAGCCATATCCATTTCATCGGTGAGTGCCCTGTTATCAAAAAGATTCTAAATATTTTAACCACAGTCCATTGCACCGAGATTACAACAATCACTTACTTACAGGAAACTAGTTTCAAAACAATGCTTGTCACTATGAGGCATGAAGTATAAAACCCCTGTGGCACGTTCAATAGCTTTCATCTCACAAGGGTATTAGAAAACACACACCCGGAGTGTTGTGTATAATAATGATACCTAGATACACAAGATCAGTTCAATGCATGTACAAGTACAACCCATGACTGCTTGCCTTGGTTGATGAGCATAGTGTAAGTCTATAGTGTGTGCTTCTGGGCATTGGAAAAGATAATGTGTACTTCCAAACCATTGGATTCATATCATCCATAATGTCAATGAACTGGAGGAAGTTATCCACTGTGTGGACGTGCGTGGCGCTTTTCAATATCATCCAAAAGTTTTGTTTCTAGCGGCTTAGGAAATGTAAATGAAATACATAGGTAGGCATATACCAAGTCCTTAATTCTTAAAAAATAATTGGAAACCAGGGACTTGCATTGATACAGGAGACAAACCACCCAACTCTGTGCATGAATGTGTATTCTGGCCATCATTTGCTTGCTAAACATAGCTAGGGTATAACTTGCAATGTAGTGGCTTGTATCTCTATTCCGATTTATACCATCTTCGATGGAAAAAAATAACGCGTCCTGCGGTAGGTATATTATATATGACCTGCACAAGAATTTTGTATTTGTGTCACTTCATGTATATGTGGAGGGTATGGTTTCATTTGCAGCGGATGAGCTGATACCGAAATTTAAAGCCGAAGATAATAAGCGTAGTATGTACACAATTTTACTATAGGTACAGTATTAGGGATTTTTTAGAGTAATGGAATCCAATTTTTTTTTCCAAGTTTTAATGCGTTTCATACCAAAATAAACCAAAAAATCAAAACAATATTGCGGTTTCATCCTACAAAGTGAAAACCATAACCAAAATCCAGCCCATTGCATATGCGTTTCTAATCACTGTGTGGATACTATGTTTCTATTAAAAACCCCAAGACGAAGCATGCGATAAAGAATAAACGTTCAAACTATAGTTTTTTTACGTTTCTACACATATCATATTGGTATTTCAAGCTATAAAAAATGTCAATGTATCCACTTTAAAGAATTTCTGATTTAAACTATATCAACAAGCACCTAAAAATCAAAGTAAGCCTCATAGGGTAACACTGGGTGCAGTGTTACCACTTTTGCAACTCTCGGTTGTTTTCCGCCTCCCCCCATCTATCACCTGGACTAGTTATAAAATAGCCCTCAATAAAATTATTCAAGACGTCATAAATAAAATACAATAAAATACCCAAACAAATATAACATTGCGCATCCAGTGTATTGCAATGCCTGAAAGTACACTGGTGAATACCAATGCTTGTGATTATTTATGAACTTCAAAGAACAGCTTCAATACTCTGACTGTCTAAAATGCTTAGTTACCGATGTAGAGAGCACAGAAGGTCAACGCCCATTGCATTCAATGGGCTTGAGCTTGTTTCCCCCTACTTTCTTAAGCAAGCATTTGAGACGAATCAAAACTTTATTTTAATCCTATGAGCTCCACCAATATGTGCAGCATTTTGTATCCAAATCGGAGCAACTTAAAAATTGACCCCTGTACAACTTAAAGTGACCCTTTTTATTGACTTGTTGCTGGTTGTAGCCTTCACTCTTTTAACGTTTACGTTTGTGGATAGTACAAACTATACCTTTCCTGAATCCTTATGGTTAGACAAATTGAACATGGTATACTTCAATTGATGAATCAATGGAAACATTTTGCCCCCTGTAAACCCTTTGTCTTATTAAGAATTAGTTTCAGGGGTTCCTGCATGTCAGTCTGTCCTACATATTTAATCACTCAAACCTTTCGTCTTGAGATGTGTTACAAATGTCTGCTAGTTCCTGGCTATTTAACGCTGATCAAAGATTCTTGGCATAGGTTGCCTTTCCCATACGGGCGACTACTCTCCACTGATTAGCACAGGGCAAGTGCCGGTCGATCCTTAGGGTTATGCGGGCGAAGCACACTTTATC
Organism: Ophioderma brevispina; assembly: GCA_023653785.1. Lineage (NCBI taxonomy): Eukaryota > Metazoa > Echinodermata > Ophiuroidea > Amphilepidida > Ophiodermatidae > Ophioderma > Ophioderma brevispina. Next base: position 77,034 of record JAMKCH010022270.1, on the reverse strand, counting down.
TTGTGCCGTGAGTGTTGTTTAAGATGTTATTGCGTAACAGACTTTACTCTTCTTCTTCTTGTGTCGGTATTATAAGAGAAGAACACCCAGGTACTAGGTTATCAAATGCTCGCAGGGTGTTCTAGACCAGGTAACTTTTATCCTTTAGAACCAGATGACATGTCTAGACACCTTCAATCCCCGTATTAAACGTTAACCAATTTTAAAACCCCGGTTATATATACCCCTTTCCGTATCCAATGCTTTAAGGATTGCAAAGTTGCATCATCAAGATCTGGAATTAGCAAGTCAATGTTCCCTGGCAATCTTTCAGCCCATTATCCTTTATTATACTCTCTGTATGGCCACCGCCCATTGAGACAAATGATAATTCATAGGCATTGTCCATGGGGACTTTTTTCTTAGGGATGAAGCCTACAGAAAATTTGGCGAGCTTTTACAACAGATTGACTCGTTAACATAACAGGGAATGCAATTTCATATAAGAGGGGCTCCGCCAGCAATGAATAGGCAATAGATCTACTCGCAACCATGATACTTGGGAACGACAAGACAAAAATGGTATTTCGTCCTCCACCAATGAAAGGTCACACATCGGGCAAAGGCCCTGTTATCATAAACCTTTTTAATTTTGCATTCAAATTGTTAGAAGTAGTCTCTTATTAATGTAAATACAATCGTCTGTGTTTGAAAATTGTCACATTTTTAATATACCCCTCAATTTGAAACCTGAACTTAATATTCATATAAAATTGACGAGCATTTGATTCTGTCTGAGCTCTCCAATCTTGAAGATAAACATCCATACACCACCTTTTTCAACACATGCAAATTGTGGACAATTTTCAACCCGTGATTTATCCAAACGAAGCAAAACCATAAATATTTTAAAATCTCTCTCACTTTGGACACCCATTTGGTTGAATTTCCTTTCGGTCGTCTAAGCGTTTCAAAAAGTTATAGCATTTAGTGGTAAACGCCTCAGGATCCATTCTCAAAATTTTTAACGCAGAATTAAAGCATTTTCTTGTAAACCTTGATCCATAAAGGATATCGACCCAATTCATCAGCCCTTGAAACTATCATGTTATGTTGAATATGGGATGCCAAGGAACATTTTGTGCAATATTAGTGGTGGCCCACTTCATAATTTTGGACAGCTCACGGCCCCAAACTTCTGAAAACGCATTAACATAGGCAAAGCACCAAGGTGTCAAATAATACATTTTAACATCAGCAATCCATGTCATCATTCTTTGCATGAAACTTTTATAATTTTGAAAATTACCTTGAAGGATTGGATTTTCAAGTGTCTTATTTCCAGACAGGTTCCTCTTGACTAATTGTAAGTCTAAATGTTTTGTAATAAGGGACAAACCGCAACACACTCGATTCTTGGAGTCCCACTTTCTCGTTCTTTACTATACACCATACTGAACCCCATGGCTTTTTTTTTCAAGATTAACTTCAAGACCCCACATATCAAAGTAATAATCGCCTTGCAAGTGCGTCCAACATATTTGTGCCAGATTGAATGGTTGTATCCTGACATAAGGACATATCGTTCCGCATAAAGTAGACAGGAGATTGCCCATCATCCATTTTGAACCACGGATGTTATTTGTGCAAGTGATTTACCAATCGTTAATAAAACCTGAAAATCATTGAGTGAAAACTACACCCTCCCAGTCTCAAAGCCTAATCGAATCAAAAAATCCTGTGCAACCATCAAAGTTTCTAACACAGGATAAATACCATCATAATAATTTATCAAAACCTCAAGAAAATTACCATTAATCCCAAATTGTTTTAAAATTATACACAGTTTTCCACTTTTTGATAAGGTCACATGCTTTGGGCGAAATCTAACAAAAACACATACAATCTACCACCTTTCTTTCTTAACACTTAACTGCATAAGGGTTTTTTGCACTCCGTAGTGTATAAGGGGGGGGGGGTTCCCTAGGACCCATTCATTATATAACCACTTTCACAAAGGGGAATTTTTAGATGAAATCCACCAAATGTTAGAAGGATTCAAAGACATCAACAATTAAGAAATACAAAATACTGAAAAAATTTGTTCATAAGAAAAATTAGGGGCAAAACATTGAATTTTAAATGTGCGTCAAAATGTGCGAAAGACACTATTTGTTTCTGTTTTTCTTTCTGCATTTTTCTACTGCACTGAATACATAGCTTTTGCTGATTCTTTAAATGGTGAAGGATGAACTATATTTCACATATTAAGCCATATAGAAATGTCTCGGGCCATTTTATATTTTTTTGTGTTAGCTTGTATAGGAGGTTTAGGGCCGATAGGTCCTACATTGTAAACAGCTATACTGATGTATATAAAAATATTATGACACCATGGCCTACTATACTTTTCCAAGAATTTTTTGATTATTTTTACTTTGTTTATGTCACTAGGGTTTAGCATTATGAAAATCAGAATCACAAGTACCTCTATTAAGATTTGTAATTTTTGTCATGGGCACTTTCCGTTAGTGCATAAGGGGGGGGGGGGCTCCTAGGGACCCATGTAATTACGCAAACACGGCGCGATGGATTTGAATTTTTTTTGCAACCCTGCAAGCGCACTTAAAAGTTAGACAAATACAAAAAATATAAACCAAATATATTGGCAGCGTTAAAAAACGCCGGCCGAAAAAAACAAAAATGGGTCCCTAGGAAACCCCCCCCCCTTATGCAGTTACGTGTTAAATACTATGAATTCAGGTATGAAGTGTAATAGTTGATCTGAAGTGCTATTAACCCTTACGAAAACGGCTTGCATTTCACTAATAATTCCAAATCATTTTTTTTTTTTTTTGACCAATTCATAGGCGGTAATTTAACACGAGCAAACCCTTTATTCCTAAAATTGAAGAAGAGATTAGCCCTAATTCTTTGGCTAAGTGAACCCTTTTTTAGGAATGCAATGAGATACTTTTCTTCCAAAGTTCAGGATTTTACAACTGTCTTGAAAATGTCATTAAAAAATATTTGTAACCACTGTGAACAAGAATGTCCTTACATACTTTAAACATTTCACCGGGGATGCCATCAATCCCTACACTTTTACATGTTCCGATGAAAATAGCCACTGTCAACTTCCATCATCAGTGATAGGCCTCATTCAAATATTAGCCTCACATTGCTTGAAAGCATATACTTCATCATCATTTGCTAGTGGAATGAATAAAGTACTGAAATAATTAGCAATTCAATGTTAACTAGAAGCCATCAAAACATTTCGAGCAGTCTTTCGCCAGGTCATAATCCAGGTCTATTGTTCTACCGCTGCACTATTTGGAGAGTCTCTCTTCAACAACTGTAAAGTCTCATAGACTGCATCTTGTGGACTATGGGGCATGTCCTTCTATGCTGTTATTTTGTAGTCCCCATCAGAGGGCCAGGGAAAACCAACTGTAAAATTCATAATATATTATTAAAATCATTAATAAAATGCGGTGGAGAAAAAACACTTCAGATTTCTTTTCATCTGGAAGGCCATCGTTATAATTGTCTTGAAGTTGAAAAGAGTTCAGATGTTATCACCTCTCTGACTTTTTTATGACGTAAGCACGAATACCAATCCTCAATCACTAATAAATACATCTTAAGTTTTTATAATGCGTGTTCAATTAACTTTGACCGTATTTTTCATAATTTATTCGAAGAGGAAGAAAGGACGAAAATGGTTAGTTATTGTGATAGAGGACGGGTATTTTGTTACTCAAACTGAATCGGGACGGTGGTAAACACCTTGAATCCAAGCAACTGCGTGGCAATATAACACTAGCTCCGCATACCAGGACGATGGTTGAATATTTTATATCGTGGTGTGCCTAAGTTATGCATATCCAATGGTCACTGATATTGGGAAAAGAATTGGTGACATTTGATTACTTTTCAAGAAGATGTTCCAGTTTTATGTGCGAGAACAGACAGTTATATGATTTTAATAATTTATTTTGAATTTATACTTAATTTTGCCCTTTTCTCCTGATGGGGACTACAGAATTTGTTAGATTATCTGCAAAACGACAGTAGAGGTGCAAGACCACTCCATTGTTGTAGTCCATTCTTGTGCGCACGCCATCGACTTTTCTCCTGAACAAAGAACACCGGTTTGCAAGCAATCCTTTGTCAAGCGGATGTCCTTGGTGAGTTGCAAAATCTTATGGAGTAAGCATTGTGATTATCAATGCCATAAATACTGATAGATCGACGAACACGACTCCGGTGATGATATAAAAGGCTTGTTTTAACATTTCTGGGCATTTATTTTCACTTTTAGGTAATCATTTACTAAATACATAAAAACATAAATATGTGCAATCCCATTACTAAATATCTTTAAATGTTGCTTTTGTTACTACATGTATATAATTCAATAAGAAGGACATAGCTTACGTTTCAATTGGCTCAATTCGTTTCAATTCACGCTCTTTATACGCACACATTGTCTTACAACACGTTTCTTTTAATGTACATCAATATGATTCTGAATGAGAGAGAAGGTTGATACGTTGAATCATAAAGAACAAGGTTTAAACTTCTATCTGCACTCACAATTCTTCCCAAATTTTCACAACGTAACTGGTTCCTTCATCAGAAGATGATGCACTGTGAGGATGACTGAGACTGGCAGTGTTTCTTGATGTTACCCCAGATCCAGTGTTTAATTCTAGAGAAGTTTCCCCAGACAATCTCAGTAAACAGTTCTATATAGCTGGGTGACCGCTCATATCCTTGTGAGCTGTTGATCTTGGGGTGCAGGTCTCTCCATATGTGACTTGCTTCACGTATCTTTCGCGGGTGAGTTTTGAAGTGTTCCCTGAGAAATTATTATATTGTGTTTTCTTATTGGTGTCACTTTTTCAAAGATTTTTGACGATTCTTTTCATTCTGAGAGGTATGGCTTTTTTACGTCGGGTGGATTTAAGCCAAGATTTTTGCATCGCCTCACGTGAAGCCCTGCGCCACTTGCACATTGCAATATAGTCAATTTTTATTTTTACTGGTCAGGGGCCTACCTCTGAATATGGCTTGATCCACTCCTGGTCAGCCCACTCCCCCATTATAGGGTTCTGTACAAGCCTATATAATTTGCTGCTTTTTGTTTTGAAGGCATTGGGGGAGGATAGAAAAAAAGATTTAAAAAAAATGTCGAACCTTAAAAGTGGATCAAAATGCTGATGTCCGAAGCTCCAACATTTCCAAACCCCCACCAAAGTATTTATCAACACTCCCTTAATCCTAGCCAACATGCACATTGCCATTTGGCACAATTGGGGGTATACATTATGAAAGAATACGCAAATATTCCTTCTGTATTAAGACTCTCTTGATTGAAGCAGTATGAATTAATCAAATAGTACTCTCTACTAAGGGTTGAGGTACCTTTTTGTCAAAATCAATGGAAAGAGATGATTAATTATGGCTAATTTTCGGCCATATTTGCTCCCTTCGGTGACCTCAAAATCCTAATGCTATGAAAATTAAAACTTTTTAAAATTCGTTTGTAACTGCCTATATGAAAATACAACTCTTTCTTTCAGAGTAACTGCAATTATCAAGCATTATTATTTTTAGTTATTTCCGATTATTCATTAGGTCATTAGCATAAGCATGAGCCAAACCTTTTTTTTTGTAAAGCGTAAGGTATCACCTTTCCATTGATATCTTCTCGTGCCCTCTTGACATCTTCTCGTGGTTACAGGGAGAGGGCACTTTCCCCACACACTTTAATGGGGACAAAATTCCAGATGCTACAAGTGTAGGTATACCCTACATAATTTAATTCAATATAATTTTATCAATTTTTAAAGATAAATTCAATCAAACAAATATAAGACCTTGACCTTTCCTGAATAAACATTTGACTTTAGCCTATTTTGCTGTATATCACCATAACGATGCATTTGACAGACAGGTCACCATATATTTTTTTACTCCTTGTTACCACACGAACAATTTGAGCTATACTAAACGTTATATGGACCTTTATTTAAAATTTACCCCTGTAGAAACTTTACCCCCCTCCTGTAGAAATTGCCGACATTTTCCAGAGGGACATGTGGGCTAAAAACCTTCTAGAATGTCCTTTGAAGTCAAATCAATCGTCAAACCTTGCTTGCCAAGGATTAGTCACGGAATTGTGGATTTTTACTTAACTATAATTGTGTTCAATATAGGTAGATTGGACCGTCTAGAACACATTAACAAGTTTTTCATTCCAATATATATTTTGTGGAAACGAGGCCGTGTTAATTTGTTTGTTGTTCCCCTTTTAAAACCGAATTTTCAATGTTTTGTGGAATTCTAATTTTATTGCTTATTTGTTATTGTCTTATGGCCCTGCATGTGTGGTATAAATTTCAGGCAAAAATTATTTTGGGAAAGTGGTTTCCATAGGGGGGGTCCATGGACCCCCCCTCCCCCACCCCCTTGTCCACCAACGGAAGTAGGAAGACCTTGTCCACTTAAGTGTTAAATGGGCAATGATCCAAACCAAGGCAAAGATCCGCCACTTAATCACCTAGTACAAATTAAATTGGGGCAAATTTTACCATCACCTTAAAAAGTCGTAAAGGTTCACGATGTCTCGGATTTTTAAGCCCTAATTCTAAAAGGCATTTGACACTCTCGATGATCAACGACATAACAACAAGCTATGGTGTACAATTATTATATAATATTGGATGGCTGAGAGTATTTGCTTGACCAGTTGCATGACCGAATGCCCGATATTTTTGCGTATTGTGCAGTGTTGGGCGGTACGCGCAAATCGCACTGTGGTATTGCACCACAGATGCATAATAATATGTGGTACTTGAGTTCTGGTCATTATGATTACCACATTGCTGTATCCAGTATCCAGTCTTGAAACTGTAAAACTACTGATATAAAGACTTGAGCCAAACTCAGTGATTAAAAAAATGGAAAGAAATTGCATAAAAATCGCCCTATCGTAAGGTTATTCTTCTATGAACTATTAGAATTGAAGACGCTTCATCCAGCCAATGACAGTCTGCAGTATATTAAGGAGAGTTTATCGAGGCGAGTGAAACTGAGTACAAATGCCCACAGACGATTCCGATATCGATAGTATATAATAGCTACCTAATAGAATCCTAATTTATGCAGTATGACGTAGGACCGGGGATGCCATAGAAGGTCCAGTTCAGGGTCTAAAACCTCTCAACAACAGTGTCATACGCCATAAGGCACATCATGCCTCCACTGCCAGAATTGATCGAGTTTCAATCTTTATTTATTTAGGATCCATAGTTTATCATCTTCGTGAACGATATTTGTCAATCTGGATGTTTGGTATCCACGAGATGTACATATTAGTGGCTCTCCTCTCCGGTCTGGTGCAGCTGAATTGTAGTTGGTATACTTGCTGAGGTGGAGGAATATTCATTCCGGTGCCTGCAAAATGTTGCTGGTAAAATAAAATTGACACCAAAACTACAAACAGACGACAACTTAATGAACTTTTTACATGTTCACATTGGTATTACAATTGTTGTCGATGAATAAAATCCACAATCCTTTCTTGAGAACCAAAGACAACACATTTATTCAGTTCTTTCAAACCTTAATCCACTGGTTATATGTTCATGTTGGTATTGATTTTAAACTTTGTTTTTGTATAAAATATGACTAGCAGTGGCTTTCATTATTTATTAGAGTATTTATTGCACCCACACTACACGCAGATAAAACATTAGTGTCCAGTTCTTCAGACCTTAATTGACTAGTAATTCCTGGTATTAATTTACTTTGTTAATTTTGTCTGAATTTGTATCAAAATAGAAGTTCTCTGATCATTTATTTAAGTAGTAGGTAACCAAATCTGCACATATATTATAGACACATTATTCTATTTTGTTACACACTGGTTAAATATTTATATTGGTATTCTTAAACTGTCTATGGGGGGGCCAATATGAGGCGGTTTTTCAGTCTTATAAGTTTAAGGACATCACAGAGAATCACTTCCAACATGTTGTGTAATTGTCAGTGTCGTATTTCCACCTGAGGGCCCCATTTTATTTTATACAAGGGTCAAATGTCAACTTGATGTATTGTGGCATTAACCCTCACCAATGTATACGTAGTAATAGGATTCATAAAGGGTATTAACAAAAAAGGGTTCAAGGAGGAAAATATTTGCCTACAAGTCATGCATTTGACATTTTTGACCCCTTTAGGTAAAAAAAAATGACATTGGACCTCTTCGCTAATAACTAGTGAATGATCCATCACAAATAGGGCAAACTATAATTTTTTATGAATCCCTTATGACCTAAGGGAACACTTTGTGAGTTTGTGCGACAAATATCATTCCATTTGACATTTTGACCCCTGTACAAAACTTCAATGGCACCCACAGGTGGAAATACGACACTGACAATTCCACACCAAGTGGGAAGTGAAGTGATTCTCTGTGATGTCCTTAAAAACCAAAAACTGAAATATCAATTATGGCCAACATATGAAGTAGTAGTAAAACAATAACAACTGCTTAAAAACAAAAACTATATCTACACGAGGCACCAGTATCCGCATCCGATGCGGGTCAATGAGGGACTTCCGTGACCCGCATGGCGTATACACCGATTGTATGAGTTACTGACAGGCGTAAGGAGTCTGGATTGCGCAGCGCCACACTTGTGTCTTTTTTTTTTTTTTTTTTCAAGAGGACACTGGCACATTTGAAATAATGCGCCCTCAAGATTTTTCAAATCGATATTTTTGCATGGTGTAAAGCTTTTATATACAAAAGCCCGCACCTGAAATGAGAAGACCAAATCAGCTTCCTATGGGTAAACAGGAGTGAGTGAGTTGAGTAGTGAGTATTAAAGGTGAACGACAACTCAACACAATTGTGTTATCTCGGTGTTCATACATTTGTCATTTAAAATTAAAAAATCATAAAAAAAACAACCGCAATATTAAAACTTCATTTCAATTCCCAAATACAATTAACATACAAAAGGATACACATCCTACAGTGATGAACCGAGCATCACCTATCCATGTATAAAACAAGACAAACACTAATTGCAAAGATACACTTAGAAAAAATCGCATCAATAACACAAGGTTCAAAAAAAAAAAAAAGGATATTGATAAATTATAACTATTACACATCATAGGACTGATGACAAAGGTCATCATTCATCCATGTACCACGCAAAAACTCAACTTCAAATACAGATAATCGACAATACATCAGAACAGCAAACATGAAGATCCCCTTTACAAACCAATAGATTGTCTCATACATGTACATTTTATAAATGGCTCCAATTACACTTGGGCATGATGCAAAACTGATATGATTTTCAATACATCAACAATTATACAGTAGAAACCTTAATACATGCTACTATTTACTATACAAAAAAAAAAAAAATAGGTGGTCTTACATATGTACAAGTGTAATGATAAATTGTTGTTTTTCATGTTTTAATGATTTATGATAATGATACGTAAACGCAAAAAAAGGAGTAATACAACAGAACATCTTAATAATACAATTACAGTCGAAATCATTACACATTTATAAATAATCCTAAATTTAAATACAACCCGTCTCTTCAAATAACAGACGAGTTGGCCCTTGTTAGTCGCCCCTTTACGACATGCAGGGGAACACCTCGGGCAATTCTTCACCACGAACCCGCAGGGGGCCCCATTTAGTAGCCTTTTACGACATGAGGGGAAACTCGGGCCAATTCAACCCCGACCAGCAGGGGGCTTATTGGTAAAAGGAACGATTTTATAATTTAACGTCGGCCGGCGGAATTAATTCAGCAGACGAGAAATTCGCGTTTAACACAAGAAAAACACGCCTGCCGTATGCATGTTTTCCACGCTATGCCCCACTGTTTGACCGGTCTATAACATTTGTGGTTTTAATATCAGTGAGTACGAGTCAAAAATATTCATGTAATATACACATTTGTTGATTAAAGTTATGGAAAACTTAAAAGTTGGCCCACAAATTACCTGGATGTCTTTATCCTCATATCAATGTCCCTGTTTTTGGGTATTATGTGTAAAATATATCTCTGTTCTTCCAATGGCCTAGACTATCATTTGAGAACAAAATGAAGACATTTCATATTTTGTGAAAATGTGCCAGTGCCGCTTTAAATTGCGTTACGCGCTGAATAAGTGCACTTACGCGATGAATTTGTTTTTAAATGTCGCAGCAATCAACGCTGTAACAGCGCAAAAATGTGCATCGTGGAGACAGTCCAACGCACCTCTGCACAGACCTGGATCCCGGAAGTACCACATTGATGTGGATCTGGTGCCCCGTGTAGAGAACCCCTAAGTATACAATTCTGAAAATCAATACTCGTGATTTTTTTTGTCGGCACAATGTACAAAAAATTAATACACATAGAAAAACACATTAGGTTCTTTAAGACACCAATTCACAGAACTTAATCGACGCTGTCATAGATCCAATTTCCACAGATGGCTGGAATAACGCCATTAACGAATAATGTTGACATACAAGACAATTCCATTACCCTCAAGGTTGTAATTTTTGTCGAGAAATGTCCTTCTGGCCTGAGACATTACGACTTCAACAAAAGCAAGATTATTTCTTGGAGTAAGTAGACTTCAGAAAATAAATATTTCTCACAATGACTGAACACATAGGACGCTTAATTGCAAAACCAACAATTTACTTGTTAGCCTGAACCAACGACGCAAATATACTGGATTCTCTTGACAGCAACACCTCTGGCGTGTCGTGCTCTGCTATCTTGCCATCGTTGAGGACTACGATTGTGTCAGAATTCATGATGGTTGATACACGATGCTGAAATGATAATGGACAAATACCGAGTACTTCGAATGTATCTTTTTGTATTGAAAAGAACCCACTAACAGTACAGGTATAGTGTATGCTTTGTTTTCAATCTTATTTTCAACTCTTTCCAATGAGGCGGACATTTGAAATATTCATCGAGGCCGATATTTGCCATATGAGATAGATATTTTATTATGATAACTTTCATATTGGTGTTTTTCTCTCACACTGCAATTTTCATTGTACTTACAGCTATCGTTATAACAGTTTTGTCAAGAAAGACGGATCCAACAACTGTTTGGAGAATCCTTTCCTGATGATAAAACAAATATTGGTACAATTATGTTCAATGAATACTATACTATATTTAAACAGATCAGCCTCCTTCAGGAAATTTATCACCTGAAGAGGCCTAATATCTTGAAATAATATTTTCAAATCTGGGACGCTATAATATTTTCTACGAATAAGCGCATAATCAACGCACTCAAGTAATACATGTTTCACAGAAAGGATTATTGGACCGTGGGGTTCTAAGACCTCCTAACGTAAGTGGTTACTATTTAAGACCTAATGTTAATATTGTGAGGACCTAAACGTAAATTGTTTAATATTCTAAGGCCTCATGTAAGTTGTAAATATTCTGAGACCTTAAACGTAAGTTGTTTATATTACGTAAGGCCTTAAAGCGTTAAGCGGTTTAATATTCTGAGACCTAAACGTAAGTTGTTAATATTCTGAGGACTATAACTAAGTTGTGTAATTATTCTGAGGACCCTAACGTAAGTTGTGAAATTCTAAACCTAAACGTAAGTGTTAATTTAATATTCTAAGACCTAAACGTAAGTTGTTAATATTCTGAGACCTAAACGTAAGTTGTTAATATTACCAGTAAGTTGTAGTTGTTAATATTGAGACCTAAGGAATGTTGTGAATATTCTGAAGACCTAAACGTAAGTTGTTAATATTCTGAGACCTAAACGTAAGTTGTTAATTATTCTGAGACCTAAACGGAAGTTGTTAATATTCTGAGACCTAAACGTAAGTTGTTAATATTCTGAGACCTAAACGTAAGTTGTTAATATTTTGTTAGGGGCGGCTTCATTTCAACAATCGGTTGCTCGTCGGTTCTGCCCCTCTGGTTCTTTCCGGTAAGGACCGGTTTCTAATGTTCTAAACAATGAAACATGGTCAACCGCTTTGAAACACTTCTCGCCCGGCGACTGAATTTAAAGATATTCTTATGAAATCATAAACCATGCAGAACAATGTTATAGTATCCTCATCTTTATGAGTAAAACTATTATTTTATTTCTAAATGTAATTTTGGAAAGACTGCTAGCAGGAAAAGTACTTTATTTCATCATACAAGAAATATAGACCCCAAAAAAGTAACGCATCATGTCTAAATACCCCCCATAGGTTACAAACCATTGATCTTTGCACGAAAACAAAATTATATCAATAGTTCGTTTTCTTCCGTAAATTTTGATACCCTTCATGCCCCATTGCGATCAATATTGCCAACACAATATCCATTATAAGAAAATATCTCCCTTTTTAAAAGATGAAATAAAAGGTATAGCCATATTGATTGCCATTCAGTGAAAGACCGCATTCTGGTTGTGTATTGTAACCTTGTAATAATGTCTTCAGGTGTAACTTTGAAAATGTGACACATTTTCGTAAAATGGACATTGTGTTGGCGATATTGACCTCAATGGAGCAAGAAAGGTGTCAAAATTTGCAGACAAAAACAGACTATTGATATCATTTATGTTTTCGTGCATAGACCAATGGTTTGTAACTTATGCTTATGGGGGGTATTTAGACATGCTGCGTTACTTTTTTTGGGGGTCTTTATATTGAATTTCTCTAGTGCTATATTGAAATTTTATAGAAATGTCTCTGAGAATGTATACACATTCTCAGAGACATTTCTAGAAAAAAGCCACTAAAATAGCCGGGATTTTCCAAATATGATATAATCAAGATTACAACATAGGTGATTTCCAGTGATATCAGTTGCGTTCCAGTTGGACAATGTTAGGCTATTGTTATGAATGCTGCTACTGTAATAGCTTATTGTTGAAAGTTGGGTGGCATTTTCGTGAGGAACAGTTTGCCAGTAGTTTTGATCTGTAGAGCTAGTAGATCTGGGCAGATCCTACCAGGAGTTTTGCTGCCATATCATTTAAATTAAGCTGTTGTCTGTTGCCATCGTTTGAAGCTTGAAGAGCTTTAGTTTGGGAATCAAATGAATTCTCTGTTGTGGTCCTAAAAGTGGACATTTGCGACAGGACTTTGTTGGAATATTGGCATCTTGGATTGATATACTGCTGAAGTATTGTGTAGTTGAGGGACCTATAGAATCCAGTTGTTTGAAAACTGCTGAACGTTATCTTCGGGACTGCTCCGAAAAAGGTGATTATATATTTACTGCAGAAAAATCCCGCCGATTTGTTATCGTGAAACATTTAAACAGGGAGTTGCTATTTTAAAATAGGTCGTCCGATTATCACAGAATAAAAGAGAATGACCATAAGTGACCCCTGAATGACCTTTGACTTTCCCATCTTTTTCCTCCCTTGTTTCAATGTATACGAAGGATACGAAGTATGAACTTGATCCATCCCTGCACTAAAAAGCTACAGTAAGTTGAAATGTCAACAAAAGGTGTATACTAGAGCAACATATTGACCTTAAGTGACCCCTGAATGACCTTTGACCTCCTCATATGTTACCCCACATAAGACCCTTGTCTCAATTTATAAGTATACCAAGTATGAACTTGATACATCACTGCACCAAAAAGCTACAGTAAGTTCAAAAGTGTCAACCAAAGGGTGTATACCAAATGTTTGACACACAGACAGAAACACGAATCATGCCGACACATGTCTTTTCGATTGCATTTGGCGACCTAAAAAGGTGTGGTAAGAAGAGGGTTAACAACAATATTTAAAAAAATACCAAAATCAAAGCAGTTGAATATTTTTTGGAGGAAAATTTATACAGGGTGAAAAGTATAGTTTGTCTTATCTGCAAAACTGGTTGCCTTCAATAATTAAGAGGCAAAATGGGTTCAAGTTCGCAATCTGAGTCAAATTTTGGATTTATCCGTTTGTTACCAAAATGGTGGCAAATTGTTTGTCTAATTGTAGAGGACCTGAAATATACTGGTTGCAATCGTTAATTTTTTTGGCAAAATTAAAATGTAGTAAAATGTGACTAGGGGCTATTAGACATTATTTTTATTCATACCTCATCTTCCATGATTATACATTAATGACAATACAATAACATTATCGAATTATAGTGTTTAAACAATGGAAGAATTATGCAGTGTATATGCAGTATACAATAATGAATACAATAAGCATCCAAATTCAAATCTATAATAATTATATATTACGTGAGTTGTAATACAGTTAAGATTTGGTCATTTAAACACAAACGATTATAGAAAGACATAATAAATTGTTGAAATAATAATAATGAGTATGGGGAAGATGTGTGTGGGAGAGGCCATTAAGATCAACTGAACTTTAAGATTGACCCCACCCAGTAGAAAGTGGGACTTATTGTGGGCCATCAAAGGCCAAAGGCAGGACAAAAACAAAACAAGACAGCAGGACAAAAACAAAACAGGACAGGACCGGGGGTTACAGAAAGTTATTGTCATTAATGTGTATAATATCAGGGTATAACAGTTTTGCCAGTTGAGATGGCGAAGTTAATGAGTGCTATATCGGGAAGAGTGCAGCAGAATAAGCACAACGAGCTGGGGCCTGATAGAATGTTATTAGGCCAAGATGTTGATGGCAACTACGGTACACCGATTTAAAATTTGAATAGTATTATATAAATGTTAATCCAGAGTAATGTTATATAATTTATGCAATTTATTTATGCTAATGAGTCTGGGCCCTCCACTTTAACTGATTTGTGCTGCAGTGCTAGCGGTTGTACTTATTCTCTGACTTCTTTGTTAATCATATATGTCTAGTGTGGCGTACCACTCACCCCATTAAATCTAAGATTTTGGTATCACTGGAAGGCTAGTATGTAAGAATATATTTCATTTTATCTACAAAAATATTTCGGCTGTTGTCATTTCATTAATGTGGTTTGTTCATGGTTACCGGAAATATTTGTGCAGTTACACATAAACTAAGCTGTAGCACGGAAAAAGTAAACTATGTTTCTGAGGGCAGCTTTTCAAATTGAAGCGTCTCCTTTACAAACTTTGGACAATTTGCAGAGAAGTTTAGAATTCGAGGGTTTTGTTATAAATTGTTACCGTGTTGTAGTCTATAGAAGCGGTAGCCTCGTCCATGACAACGATGCGCGAGTTGCGTAGAAATGCTCTCGCCAAACAAAATAGTTGCCGCTGACCAACACTGAAGTTTTCACCTCCTTCAGACACTTCATAGTCTACATTTTATCAATGGTAAGAGGTAAAAGTGATAGGCATATTTGTATTTATTACCATTTGAAACAATTCCCACTTCACACACGTACTTGTAGATGAGCAATGTTTGTGATAGGTGCAAAAAGCAAAACAACAACAACAACAAAACAGTAAGTCATGTACTTAAATTATTACTTATTTTTATAACAGGTATCATCCGGTTATTTTTAAATGGCGACTTCCTTCCATTGGTTTATAAAATTCCGAATCATTCAGTTTTCAATCTTGCCATCACATTTTTCATCAGCATTTTAGGAGAAAAATACTAATTATTTGATAGAAGAGTGAGTGTGGTGTGGTTGCCATCTTGGATTTATTTATATTTTAAGGAAAAAAAACAAATACATAGTTTATTGTACTACTATTTTTTGTCAAGATCCAAATTTTATTAATTAAATGCCTGCTGCAAATATCTTTGTGAAGTCTTGAGTTGTTTGCGGCAAGACAATTCCTTTGATGTGCATAAACCTTGCAGCTAAGACTAAAAAGGATTACATACTTTCTAGTTGTTCAATACAATTATCATGTGATATTCAAAAATGAGCAACTCATACACGTTTCTTGTGGGTGGGATTACGCAACCCACACATGCCATGAAAACTTACCCAGGCCAACACCCAGTTCAGAAACCACTGCTTTCATCTGGGCGATTTCTAAAGCATTCCATATTTCTTCATCCGTTTTTGTCTCGTCTGGATCCAGATTTCCTCTGGGCGAAAGAAAACAATGCAAAATTCACATTACTGTTTCAATTCAATTAACGCTGCCTACAATTTGCCTTGTTAGGCAGTCCTTTCATTATCAATGGTATGTCCTAAGCATTGCATTTGCCTCTCAAAGAGCAAAAACTACTGTGCTTTCTGTCCATAATATCATTCTTAGAATCTTATACATTCGATATAATTGAAAGACTATTTTTCTTTCTGTTGTTATTTTTTGTAAAAAACTAAGATAGTAGAACAATTAAGATTATGCTGATTTATTTAAACCAAATGTTATTCTAATGTTTTCGGCTTGCTTGTGGTGTTCCTCAGGGTTCGGTCTTTGGCCAACAGTCTACATTATGCCACTAACATCAATGATGCCATTGATCAAATTATTAATCGCCATGGAATATAATACAAAAATATTGGTAGGGTCCACTATAGTCATTACTTTTGACATCACTTTGAGGATTGGTGATCTGGTTAGCCCACAGGCTTTGTTCAGACTACCCCCATTTTGTTAGTGAGGTCAAATCCTTGAAAACCAAATCAACTTGATGCTTGAAGAGCGAGTTCAGAAAAGAAAAGAAGAGTATACAGGTATAATAAAATGAACCCAGACTACATTATTTGCACCGATAAATTTATTGCAGGAATCCCCGTGACTGCTACATAGAGTTTAAGTATAAACCCACCAAGATATTTTTCTCAGTCATTTGTTTGATATATTTTCTCATGAAATTTTTCAAATTTGTATCTGATCAAAATGTTTAGAGGATTGAAAACAAAAGTTTTTTTTTTAGCTTTGCAACTACATGGTACTCCAGATTGATAAACGTGAGTGGAGCCATCCAAATTAAGGGTTGTGCTTTCGATACTCTAGCGAATGCCATAATCTGTTGTGAATACTTACTTCTCCAGGTAAGGATGAATATATATATTAATCTTTCCCCGGAATTGGCTAGCACACACAAGTGTCAAAAAACAAGTTCAAACCAGCGACCTCTGTATTACCAGCACGGCGCTCTTACCAATTAAGCTAATAAGCCAGGGTTGGTGGAGGAACGATAGATTTAATCTATAGGTATTAAGTGCGAGAGGTGTCAGGTTTCCATCACTTTCCTAGCAGATAGCATCAGAACGCTGTATTTACATTTACGATATTCACACTGGGTTGAAATTTTAACTAGTTAGTTCTCCAGGTAGACAGGGATGAATATTTATTAACTTTTACCCGACGCTTTAGATGGCGCTCGGCCAGATTCGAAAATAAACATTCATATACCAACAAGTTGGAAAGTTGTTACCACAACATGAAAATGTGCGATCATGAATGATACTTCAACGAAGGACCTCGCCCATCCTCGACGGTTATGCCAGGCTCATTGTCAAGTAAACTCAGCACGTACGTTTTACTATGTTTTAAACTCAATAATAACTTAGTACTCGATTCCACACATCGGTTCACATTTTCTCCCCATTTTCTGAAAGGAAGAGAAGTAGAAAGAGAAAAGAGACTCGTCTTAAACGAGAATATCCTTACCTGATAGTGCCCGTGAAGAGTATCGGATCTTGTGGAATAATGGACAAACGACGACGGAGGGTAGCTAGTGGTAATCTGGCGATATCTTCACCATCTATTACTATTCGACCTGGTAAGTGTTTTTTATAAGGGTAAAGAATAAATGCAAATAAGTAAGCCTAAGTGACTTTTTTGTACATTTTGCTCACCAACTAATTTCTGAAATTCGTTCAATTGAATGCCGAATTAGGGATACGAGGTTGAATGAGTATGAGGCTTATCTGGCAGATGTTGACGGAATTGTGAAAGTCATAACCTCCCTGAATATTACTCGCCGCCAATAATATCCTACAACCCTTATGCGACCTTTTCTCACAATTACTTTACACCTTTCGCATCTATTTTGTTAATAAAGCACATAATAAAAAAAATAAAAAAAATACTTCTTTTTGATCAACAGCTTAAAAAGGGCGTTTTAGAATCCACACAACCGTAATTCGGGCTGTTTTAGTTCAAACCTCGTTTATTAGGGATATTTCGGGCAACACCATCTTTTATTCTCAAATCCACAGCCCATCCGCAGTATATGCTATTCGATAAAATGCATTATAATTACATGAACATAATTCCTCGAACCCCAAATCAATACCTTTAAATAACTGAAGATATACTATATACCCTTATTATTCAAATGTTATTGGCTGACAGTCTACGTTTAATACCTTCTTTCCTGAAAAATCTGAAAATTGGCTGCAAGGAAAAACAGGTACTGACCTTGGAAAGTGTCAATAAGTCGAAATAATGCCAGAGTGTAATGACGATTTGCCGCTGCCGGTACGTCCGCAGACACCCACCTGGTGATTTCAAGAACAGGTTGTGTAAATCATTCCATATTTTCTTCCTCACATTTCAAAATAAATAGATAAACATTGATTAAAGAGGATTAATCGTCCGCTTGAAACTCCGCAGATTAAAGACTTTATACATTTCGTGCTCGTTTCTCTTGTATCCAGGCAAGCAGCGTCCCTGTGGTCTTGTGGATTTTTTTTTTCGCCGCGTAAGAAAAAGGTATCTCTCGTTCGACCCCTGGAATTAAACGTCCGATTTATGTTATTATTATACATCATAAGCTTTCGCGTAGTACAATACCGTCGTGCGGCTATAGCACGTACCGCCCAACACTGCACAATACGCAAAAATATTGGGCATTCGGTCATTCAACTCGTCACGCAACGCATATACTGTCAGTTTATTAGTTTGAAGCCATGTGAAGTCAGCTTCTTCTTGCATAGTATTGGATGTCTTTTTCGGCATATAACCTTATTTCTATTACCTCTGCTGCCCATTATTGAAAATGCAGCATTCTGATTGGTCAGTTTACTGCCCATTATTCTGCAATAATGGGTCGCCAATGCATTTTCTTATTACATGAAGCTAGTTTAGGTAATAGAATAGAAATAGAAATTTCGGCCAGAAAAAACTTTCAAATAATGGGCTCGGCTGCGCCTCGCCCATTATTTAGTTTTTCTGACCTCGGACACATTATTCGCCCATAAATGACACTGCAAACCCTTTATTTCTTAAATATCGACCTGTCTAAGAAAATATCGGGCTCTCTTCGAATCACAATCCATCCAATATTATATAAGTACTAAATTCACAATTGATTATTGCTATTTCGAGAATGATACTAGATATTAATAATGATCTGTTTATTCCAGTGTGAAAAATGTGCAACCTTTAGACGATCTCATTTTCAAAAATAGATTATTTCCCAAATGCCCATTTGGTTTAAAAAAAAGACAAATTAAATTAATGTTTGAATGAGAGAATCTACACTCAAACACAAATGATGTAGGAACGTGTTAAATTTCAGTGCTCTTAGTTTTGTGTGAAAGTAAACGATCGACGATGCACTCTAAAACAATGCATTGCAACTTCGCCCTACTTTTTCATATTTTGTCTTTTTGTTTTATTTAGTGGCCATGTATTAAAACATAGTTTCTTAAAATGAAAAAAAGATGCATAAAACAAAACAAAGTCAATAAAAATACAAACAACGAAAAAACTAAACCAACTACCCCGTCCAACTACCAACTTAAACAATAATAAAAATTATGACAATACAATTGATGTTCAAAAGTAATACTTAATTTCAGATTTTTACTTAAAACGCATTTGTTTAATTAAAATCACATTATTTTTCCTACCTTTTCTCCTGGTCGAATATAAAGAGTGACAGAATGCAATACTGGCGGTAAATCTCTTGCATATCGCACGCAGATGTCTTCTATTTGGATGCCTCCGTAATCTGGCCAATCAGACGAGGGTTCTTTGCCTTCAAAAGGATGACAAACCTTGTGATTTTTTCCCATCTACTTTAACGATTGTTGTATATTTATTAATCTTTCCCTGGAGATGGCCAGCCCACATGGCCGGATTCGAACCGGCAACCTCCGTATTACCAGGACGGCGCACTTGCCAACTAAGCTATCAAGCCAGGGTGATAGAGGTGTGAGGTGTAACGATTGTTTATTGCGCTGCTTCTTTGTTAGTTTGGCTTGTCATTAACATTCTTTTTACTCGGTTCTTTAAACCTTTAAATCAAAATTCGTTTTGCTGACAAATGCGCAACACCAGATAAAATAACTAGATAAACATAATTGTTAAAAAGTACTCCATACTTGTTGGCAATTTTAATTTAATCTAAAATCCTGACTTTTATTGTAGTATTTTTCAGAACACAGGTCCCCATATAAGGTACGGATTTAAGAAAACAACGATTTCAACCATTTTTTTATGATTGGTGTGAATGGCCTATAGGCTTAACACCACTAATTCAGTTTATGGAAAAACTGGCGACTTTGTGCATGTTTCATTCACATGTAAAACTTTTGCAAAGAAAGTAAAGGATATCACGCCAGAGTACAAGGTAAATTCACCAAAATGACTTAATTGTGAACATAATGGTGACTAGATTTCTTTTTGGTTATTGCATTTGCAAACAATTTAAAGAGGTTTTTCAGATACCATGGGGCTTTTTGAGCCTTAAGGCATACGACCTAGTTTGTGGTGTATAACATAAAGGGTAATTAAACCAGAATGGTAACCAAACCTGTCCCATCCTCGTTGTGGAGCTGCGTGTAATGGCGGACTCTCTCTACAGCATTCATCTGGATTTCCGTCTCAGCAGAATATCTCAGAAGACTGCAAAGAAGATATGTGACCTGAAAAATGAAAGGCAAATACAAAGGCGTTAATTGTTTAGCACAATGGATTTGTCACTTTTATTCACTAAAAGCGAGTATATGATCCGTCCGTAATAATAATACTAAAAAACAAAAAAAAAAACTAGACTAGTTATGCCGGACTAACTTGGGCGACTAGTACATAAGTAGTCTACTAGTCGTCAGACTACAGTTTGATCAGTACCAAATTGGCGGGATTTTTTTAGCTTTTATTACTAAGTAGTTGTCCTTTAAAAGTTACATACTTGCATTATCTGCCCTAAATGTAATGCAAGTATGTAACTTCGTTGTAACAAAAGCCAAACAATTCCCACCAGTACCAATTTGGTACCAAATACTAGTCGCCCAAGTTAGTCCAGCATAACTAGTCCTCCATGGCACCATCTTGACTAGGTTTTTTTTTCAGAATGCTCACACCTACATGTTCAAAATTTTACGGGCATTCACAGGCCCAGCATGGTTAACATTTAAAACAAGCGTGTTGAAATTAATACCGATTCGAAACTTAAGACCACTGCGCATCGATGGGTATCAGTGATATGCATTGGTGACTTTTAAACAATGTGGAAAATCGCTCATCGAAATTCAAAGAAGAAAAAAGGAAGAGTGGTATATTGCAATGGTTTTAATGTCCCGTCATAACTATGTCAATATTGGTGTTGAACCTAATCAAGTACACATTTTAAATTGAAAATCCGGTACACGGCTCTAAGATGTGATTACAAATAGATAAATTTCTGTGACGTGTGTATATTATGTATTCAAATATTTTGTTTTAGTATGCATTTAAGATTAATTAACTGAAAAAAATAAAGACAAGTCTCTTAACTAATTTCACATATACTTATAAGCAACAATGATATTTTATTTTAGTGCATGCCTACGTATATTTGTCCTTAATAGTCTTACCGTTACAGAGTAGGATAGTGCTAGTCCAACGTAACTGGAACTTAACCCTGACGTTTCCATAGTAATTACTGTAGTAAGACTTGCCATCAATGTGATGGCAATTGACACAAAATTCTGAGGAACAAGGGTAAAAAACATGCCATGAAAAGATTATATTATAATGTTATCATTTGACAGCGATAAAAAAGAGCAGAGTGACATAACTACACATCTGTATCAAATTTATCATTGGGTATTTCAGATGTTTCGTTTGGAATACGATGAACACTGACGTTATTATCCTCCGACTGTGCTACGAAACCTACATTGGTTAGATAAGATCATTTTGTAATGCAGAGTTATTGGGAAAGATTATTTGGATCTCTCATAAGGTTTGAGATTTGATACATAAACCATTTAATTATACCTATCTAGCAGATTGAACTCTGGACAAAAAGCTAAATCTGCGGCGGTGTTTACGGAACAAAGACGAGAAGAACTTGAACATAATTTGACTGGGACTTATTATTGAAGAATTCACGATTATAAACAAATAAAGAAATATACTAAAACAAAATAAACAATAATACGACTAAAATGCGAGTCCAGCAAAGCAAAATAATCAAACGCACGGAATGAAATGAACCCTACTACACAAACACCGATTTAAAAACAATTTTGATATTTATAGAATGCACATAATTTAAGTTAGTGACCTCGTGTTTCTCAAAAACATGCTAGGTATACAATGCCGCCAACTAACAATTACTAAACATAATGCCTACTAAATGTATCTAATCATAAGTTTTCTTAAAATTTCAATCTGTTGAGTTTCGCCCGACATTTCAATCATTTTAACGTGAGAGCTAAAACCGTGAAGTTGCAAGCCCATAGTGTACTGGTCAAATGATTACTGGTCAACATATTTTCATTAGTAATCAAACCAAACAAAAGCCCTAAGGATTATGAGAAAAATAGAAGTCTTTTAGACACTAGAATTTTGTCAATTTCACGTTAACTTTGGGGTTCTGGGGACAAGACTATCAGCGATCGGACCAGTGATCTTAATTTATCCTGCAATTGATTGAAATTATTACACAATGTAAATATCCAAATTGTTTTCAAATAAGTTTTTCGAAGTTCTACATGTAACAAAATCTTTTAATTTTTGGCCTTAAGGTTAGGGTACGTGTTAGTATTAAGGCAATAAATAACAAAGAATTTGTTTCCTGTAGATTTTAATGGGGTGCATCATATGGAGCTTTTCAGTTACTGTAGTATTGATTGATTTGAAAGTGTTTGCAAATTTTATTTACTGGACTCACTCTTAATGGCTGCACATACCAATTGGCTTCCAATCCAGCCATAACCAGCTTGAAGATAAAGGTGCGCTATATTATTGGTGTCAATCTTTTTCAGAAGCATATTGAAATATCGTTCCTCTGCTCTGTAATGATAAGCAATACGTATTGTTAATCTGTAACAATAGCAGATTAAAAATGGATTACATAAATATAGATTTGGGCGATTTATTCCCCTAAAGGCATGTGCTGTTTTTTCTGATTTTAAAAAAAAACACTCACCCCCCTTGGAAAACATTAACACAAAAGTGCATAAGGTCTTATGGGTCCATTGGTGCATACTTGGGTCTGAAATGGCCCCATTTCAAGGGAACAACTTTCCATGCGATTTTTTTTTTTCAAATTAATTATTACTAGACAGAAACGTTATGACAAAATATTGATCGGATCGGAAAGTGAAACAGGCCACTTGATTCTTTGAATAAGGAAACCCAAAAAATTCCAAAATGTGTGTAAACACCAAATCGACTTTTTTTCATAAGTAGTGCCAGAAAAAAGTTTTAAAATTGTAATTTAACAACAAACATATAAACGCTTTATATTTATTGACCAAAAACAAAAACTACCACAAGGCAACAAAGCGTATGTTACATAGACCTCACGCACCAACTTTCAGGACGTCGCTGCGACATTTGTCGGGGGGGTGTAAAACTGAAGAAATGGTTTAAAATTGCGCAGTACAGAGTCCTTGGAAGCGTTATGTAGCGGGCGTATAAAACAATGCAACTAAACGGCATGCGGTTGGGACCATTTCCTAAGAAGATGATCTTAAAGACCATTCCTTGTTGATCTACACACGCAAGTGCCTAAATAGACTAGCGAGATTCTCGAAAAGATGCTTAATAAGGAAGTACAGGCATTCTTGAGTGAAGCATTTCAAACAACTTTCTAGATGATGTTTATGCGGATGATTACGAAAACGCCGGTGATTGGTGAATTTGAAATGCAACAGGGCAAGAATGAAAATTCAAAGGGTCCGCCAAAATGGCCAACATATTTCATATGTATTTTTTGTATTAAGCATTTCTACTTTTAAAAGTTACCCGATTACTCTTTATATACAGGCCATTGAAGCGGAGGCATATTTCTCAAAACATTACCAGCTTAAGTTCTATCCCCACGAGCCCAAATTGGAAGAAAAATTCAAAATGGCCGCCAAAATACTGACGTAATAAAATGAAAAATATATTACTCATCAAAGTGCATTTTTTATTCAAAATTTATTTGATAAAAGAAAGGACAGCACATGGATTGCTGTAATCCAGTGAAAGGAAAACTACTTGAAGCGATTTCACATCTAAATGCCCTGAAATTCTATTTCTAGTTGTCTTAATAAGCAAGAGGCATAGGATACATGATATGCTTTGTTAAATTTTGTGTATAGTCACTTTCTAGGCCTAGCTATGGGTCATACTTTTATGCATGCAAATATATAAATTGTAGACTAGAATGTCTGGACCTTCGAAATGACTTGCTAGACATTTGGAAAGGCTTAACAGCATATCTTCCAATATATTCCATATAGGAAGTGAAGGGAATCGTCAGACGAGTAAATGATAGTTATCCTTTCCCATTATTAATGATTGGTCCCGAACGATCATGTACAGTTCAGTCAGCTTGTTCTTACAACACACTTTCCAAAAAATTGAGATTGGCATGGCATGCCTAAATTTCAGTAAACTAAGACTGTCAGATATATTATGGTCTTACCTTTCGATTAAACGAAACATTTGGGATCTTTAAAATGCTGACACCACCACTGCAACATTAGTAATAGTTAAAGCCACTATCAGTCATTTTTTCCAAAACTCAAAATGCCCATTTTGTGTCTGAATGGCTAGTGTTAGGTCATATTAACACCTTATAATACTCTTCTTGTGAAAAAACAGACACTAAAGCATTTTAAAGCGGTCTTGAAGATGCTATTTACGACTGTTTTGTTACTTAATAAAAGTCTGATCCGACTTTTATTAGTAAACAATAAATAGAAATCGTCATTTCTTGACAAACACGGCGTGTTAAGCTTAGCCACTTACGGGGGTCTTTACTACAACCATTTCCAATACAACAGTGCTAACAAATGGATTTTGATGAAAAATATGGGGCGTGGTTTGTTGACATTTTGAAGAAATCGCTGATAGTGGCTTTAATGCTAATGGCTCGAAGATGCCCTAGGCATATAAGACCACAATTAGAGCAGGAGCATGGACCCAGGTCAAACGTCATCGTCCCCCCACCCCCCATACGAAAAGGTTTGACATCTTTGGTAGTTAGTATTGACCTCTATATAAATGCTAGGTAGTTAGTACTCTCAAATTGTGGTGTCACTTTTTCAATAGGGGCCAATAAGGTTACACAGGGTCAAACTTTTAAAATGCTCCAATCATGTTGAAATGTATGCCATATTGTCCGTATAGTCATAAATCCACGGAAAGCCCTGTTAAACATCTAGTAATTTATTTCAGTGAGGATAAAAAAAAAGCGGAGAATCTCAATTGGAATAAAAAAAAAATGATATAGTATTATTAAACATTTAATGGTCGGAAAGCAAGAAACGTCAAACTTTGGCAAAAAAAACGGTTATAAAAACTCTTCAAATCTCACACTTCCAATGCTGGAACTCACTGATATATTAAAAAGGTCATTGCACAGATGAATTTCTTCTGTGAGAAGATAAACCAATATGGTTGGAATATGCATATTGGGAATATGAAATTTGTGCTCTTAAATGCTCTTAAACTATGCCTATTTGGAATATGAAATTTGTGCTCTTATGGCCCCTATTGAAAAAGTGACACCACCATTTGAGTGTACTAAACCACAGAGGCGAGGGCGAGGTGTCCGAGCGGTCTAAGGCGCTGAACCGTCTGGAGAGTACATGAGAAAGAGCGATCGAGCGGCCGGGTTCAAGCCCCGCAAGAGTCGGGTTTCTTGGTCAACTCAAATAGTCCTGTAAGGTCGGAAATGCCATAAAGAACACACAGTGATATGGAATTTCTCCTCGCTCCCACCCGGGATGCCCGGCGCCTCATGGTTCGGAGAGTTATGTAAAGCTGTCGGTCCCGTGTCAGGGGAGTCATCCGAACAATAAAAAGTTGCAGACCTTATCGAAAAAGAGTAGGGAACCATCCCGGGTCTGTTACATGCACTCAGCTCTAGGTACCAGGGTCCCTTCCACCCAGCCAAGCCAGCGTGGAAGGGTAGGCCGAAATCCCGCATGGAAACATGTTGAGGCCTTAGGACGCAGGGGACTGACAAAAAGGCTGATGATGATGATACAATGGATATCTGGAATACCAGAACAATGGTCTACTATGGAAAAGCATGTAGGATGGTGTTATGATCCCTGGGAGACTGCATTCTTCTTGAACTCTAAATTGTAAATCTGAAAATTGGTAGATAGATCAGTGGTGAAATTCTATTTTGTATCAGTGTCATTAAAATCATGGTCTTTTCGGTAAAATAAGTGTTGTAAATATAATCTCCGACAATGCTATTTTATGGGGGTAATTATAATATAAGACGCAATAGCAGAGTTCTGTTCGTTAGAATGAATACAAGCAAATTTTCGCAATTTTTTTTCCAGCCCATTTTTTAGGTTTTAGCCTAAATTCACGCACATTTTCAGGCCCTTCAGGCTTTTCTCTTCAGGCCCTCTTACTTCCCTGTTATTTGAATGACATTCGCATTGGAAACAGATTCCCAATTTTGGCGAAATGGTGAATATATTAAAATGTATGTATAACTTAAAAACAAGTTGATTAAGGTAAGTCATGCAATTCCAACCCGTCGTTTAAGGAATCGAGACCCGAGTTACTTTGAAAAAAAGTAATAACTCATATTTTATGTTAAGTTTGAGAAAGCTGTAAATGTTTCTTGGCTCAATTCGAAAGACATATATATAGATTGTTGAATCTAACAAACAAAAAGCCTTTCTGCATTAGTTACTGAAAAGATAAATTTAATATGGAAATAAATTGTGATAACTTCGTTATGTTCAAACAGAGAGATAGAGTTCAAAACAAGATAGCTTACTTCCAATTCATTCTTTAATATAATCTCATTACCTGTAAGAGTAATCTCTACGAATGAAACTTTCTGGAACAGATGGATGTAACTTTTGTAAATGTAATGAAGATTATGACCATTTTTGTATGTTTCTAAAAATATATATTTGTGAAAATCAGTTTAGGGGAGATTGTATAATTCCTTGATGAACTCGGACATCGAGAAAACAAATTGTAGAGTAGTAGTAGTAGTAGTAGTAAAACCAAAGTTTTAAATCCGGTTTTGTCCCCCGCAACCGGGGGTGGCCGGATTCACCTCACATTCGTAGCAATCGCCCTTACTCCCTCCTTCCACTTCGCCCGATTCAACGCATCCCCTATCCTCAACCCAACCCTCCTACTCTCCTCCTCCACTTGCTTCCTCCATGTCCTCTTTGGTCGGCCCCTCTTCCTCAAACCACCCACCTCAAACGCCCTTTTTAAAATATGCTCCTCATCCTTCCTCAGCACGTGCCCATACCATCTTACACCATTCGCCTTCGCCAGTCGGTCAGCCGCCTCTTCCAAACCCAACATCTGCATCAAATCCTCAGTCTTCTTCCTATCCATCAATTTCACACCACACATTGCTCTCACCATTGCTCTCTCTCTGCCCTTCTCAAAATCCCCATCTCATTTTCACTCAGGCACCATGTCTCACTCCCATACAGCATCACTGATCTCACACAACTCCTGTACACCATCCCTTTCATCTTCAAGGGAAATCTTCTCCCAAGTAACAACTCTCCACATTCACTAAAACTTCACCCACCCATACCTTACTCTGGCTGTCACAGCCGCCTCACATCCACCACCCGCACTAATCCTGTCCCCTAGGTATGTGAACTCCTTCACCGTTTCCACCTCGTTACACAACTTTTCCACCTCCTTCCCCACTCCCTCAACTCCCTTCTTGCATCTTCCCCACACAAAGTCTCTTACCAAACTTGGGGTCACTCTCTTCATCTTTGTGCATCTCCCATGAATCCATTTTCCACATTTCTCACACCACACTGAATTTGCCCTCACCCTCTTTCCACATATTCCACATGGGTCCACCTTACTCACTAACACCTCCCCCTCCTCCCCACTCACCATCACTTTAGTCTTCCCAAGGTTTACCTTCGGGCCCTTACTCTCAAATGCCTTCTTCCACTTCCAAAACTTCTCCCTCAAACCTCCATTGTCTCGCACATTAAAACCAAATCATCAGCATACATCATCTCACTCATCAAACCTTCTTTTGCACTCTCCGTAACCACATCAACCACAATTGCAAACACCAACGGCGACAGCACAGAACCCTGATGCACACCCACCTTCACCTCAAACTCCTCAGACAACTCAGACCCTAACTCTTGTTTTTGCTCCTTCATACAGACTCATCACCGCTCTAACCATCACTTCTGGTATACCCCTCTTCCTCATTGCCCACTCCATCACTTTCCTCGGTACTCTATCAAAGGCCTTCTCCAGGTCTACAAAACACATATACAGCTTCTTCCCTTTTGCTCGATATTCCTCTTGCATCCTCAAAATGAACACTGCATCTATCGTTCCCTTCCCTGGCATAAAACCAAATTGCATCTCATCTACTTTCACTATCCTCCGAATTCTGTTCTCTAGTACCCTCTCCACAATTTTCATCGCATGCTCCAACAACTTCACACCCCTATACACACCACAGCTCATTGCATCCCCCTTTCCCTTAAAATTGGAACTAACACATACACTCACAGCCCACTCCACCGGCATTCCTCCTCCATCTAACACCCGCTGACACAACTCCATCATCACACCAATCCCTATCTCTCCACTCGCAATAATCATCTCAACACTCACTTCCGAGGGTCCAGCAGCCTTTCCGGTTTTCATTTCTCCAATTGCATTTACCACTTCTTCCCGACTGACTCTCTCAACTGGCCCTTCCACCACATCAGCCTCCAGCCTCTGATCCCATTCATTCTCTTCATTCATGATTCTCTCCATATGCTCTTTCCAGACCCTGCCTCTATCTTTCTCACTGAAGTTCAACTTTCCATCACTTCCTCTCATACATCTTCCCCCTTCAACATCTCTTCCTTCCTTTTTCATTGCCTTCACTAACTTATACACCTTGTTTGGGTTCTCCCTCAACTCATTCACCCCCTTCTCAGCCTCCTCCTTCATAGCCATCGCAACCACTTTCTTTGCTCGCTTCTTCAATCTCTTATACCTCACTTTATTCTCTTTCGTACCATTTTTCCTCATTTCCTTATGCGCATCCTTCTTTCTCCCTATCGCCTCCTTCACCTCATCATTCCACCACCCAGCATCTTTCCTGTCTCTCTTCCCTTTCTTTTTCCCACACACTTCATCACACGCCTGTAACACCCCTTCCTTAAAACACCCCACAGATCGGACACATCATCCCCCACAAACTCACCCACTCTCATCTCAAAATTCTTTCTTGTCTCTTCTTCTTTCAGCTTCCATACTTTCCTCCTCACATGCACTACCTTCCTCACCACTTTTTTTCACCTTCCATTTGTCCACATCGGCAACCACCAACCTGTGTTGGAATTACCTTAACATTCTTCAAAAAACTTTCTCCTCTCCTTACCCACAAGCACAAAATCAATCTCTGACACATTTCCCCCTGAACTAAAGGTCACTTTCCTTTTGTCCTCTTTCTTAAACCACGTATTCGCTATACACACCTCCTTCTCATCACAAAACTCTAACAGCATCCTTCCTTCCAGGTTTCTCTTCCCAAACCCGTTCCCTCCGTGAACCCCCAAACCCATCGATCCCTTTTCCCACAAGTCCATTGAAATCACCAACACAGAACTAATTCACCCACCCTTTGCTATCCATTTCCTCTGCCATCTCATCAAAAATGCTCCTTCTCTTCAATCGTTCCACCGCTCTGCGGAGCATATCCACATATGAGCCTCACTAACCCTCCTCCTCAATGCCATTACCACCGTCATCACTCTATCGCTCCTCCGTCATCACCCTATCGCTCCTCCTCACCTCCATGCGATTTAATAAACGTTTTAAATAATTTTTTGCATCATATTCGGTCCATAAATGAAACCATTTCCGGTTTTATACTTGTTTTCAATTCCTGAGAGATTAAAATTAGCCCAACTGCAGTAAAAACAAACGATTACTTAAAAATACATGAACATTTGTGGAATGTACTCAAAACTTACTTGAAATTTTGAAGCAATACTTAAATATATAACAAACCTTGTCAGTCTTTGGACTTGCTCAAACAGTACTTTTCTGGTGCAGACGACTAGTATAGCTTAGTATGTAAATTAAACTCTCACCTTCTAACTATTCAGTGATAAATATTGTATTTTGGTAGCTATTTTGTAAATTTTTGATCCCTTTGCACTCAAAGCCAGAAAGTTAACTGGCATACCAAAATATTAGTCTAGAAAGTTGTATCAGACACCTATACTAAAACAGGTAGTGGAGTGACTTTTTTACAATCCTGGTTTAGACCTATTCAATATGTCTTGTTATTTTAGCGGCCATTTTTGAATTTGATCAACATTTACCCATTGGGCTACAACTTAAACAGAGAAGTTGATAATAATATATACGCACCAATATACTCACCTTCGAGAGACAGTATGTTTAATAACCCTGAATTATTGTGGGATTATACGCCTAAAATTAAGTTTGTTAAGTTTTGTATGATATTTTGGCCGGCCATCTTGAATTTGGTCCATTTTTACCCCTTGATTAGTGTATATAACTCAGTTGAAAAGTCTGATGTAGAAGAGGCAAGTTTATGTCGTTCTGCGGAAAATTACGAATATATATCTCTTTACATAAATTTAGTGGTATTTTGGCGGCCATTTTTAATTTCTTGAATTTTGACCCATTTGCAACTCAAATACAGCAAAGAACCGTCCATTTTCGTTAATCACATAAAAATCAGCCTAGAACAATGTTTTCAAATGCTTTTACTAAAAATGCCTCATTAAGTTTCTTTTCAAGAATTTCGTCTTGTCTATAACAAAAGGGCGCAAACCGGAAAGCCCTGATGGGTGTAGTCCAGGGGCCCGATTTAGGGCCCCTGGTGGGTTTCCATGGGCAGGCGGCGGTCCAGTGGGCGGAGCCCCCGAAGCTCTTTGATTTGAGCTATTCAGAACCTTCAAGATTGGAGTACTTATAATCAATTCAAAGAAAATACTGGTTTTTAAGTTTGCTCACTGAAATGGGCAGTATATAGGCCTAAGCTTGTACTGCCGAGGGAACGATACGGTATACACATAGCGAGCGCAAATGTCTTTAATGGGTGGGTATAGGTGCAGAGCCCCAGCGGGGTCCAGGGGCGAAGCCCCCGGGGAGCTCTTGGATTTGAGCAATTCAGCACCTTCAAGATGAGGGGTGGTAAATAGGAATCAATTCAAAGAAAATACTGGTTTTTAAGTTTGCTCACTGAACGGACAGTATAAGCCTGTACTACCACGGGTACTACACATAGTGAGCGCCGATGCCTTTAACCGGTGGGGTGCAGGAGTACAGCATCTGCCTGGGTTCCAGGGGCGGAGCCCCCTGGAAGCTTTTGGATTTTAGTTATTAAGAAGGGTATTTTAGAAGGGTAAAGTATCGTAATTAGACCTGTAGACCTGTAAGTTTATGATGCTGGGGGCTGGCTGATCCCTACCAATTTTTTTCTTGACCACTTCAGCTCCCCGACTGAAAATTCAACTAACACTGGTAGACCAAACTAGGGGGGAATGGCCCATGGCTACCCTCTTGTTTGCCCATGCCACTACCATGCTCGTGGTTTCTTAAATTTATTTTGCCTATATTAGCACATTAGCAATTCTTGATTACCGTGGGCTAAACTTGAAACAAAACTAGTTGGCTTGAGGGGAATCAATTTGTGATATTTGGATTTATGCTTAGTCTGGAGTTCAATCTTATGCTTCTGATGCCGTTCTCGTTTTATTTTTTCTTCCACTTCTTTTCTCTTTCTTTTCTCTGTCTTTTTCTCTCTCTCTCTCTCCCTTCTCTTTCTCTCTTTTTCCTCTCTTTTTCTTTCTTCTCTTCTTTTTGAGGATCGCTGGGGGGTGGGGGGTGTTCCAGCCCCACACCCCCCATGGCGACGGGCCTGCCAACTTTACCTGTATGCCCGTATGGTTGATAATCCTCCTAGTGTTTCCGAAAAATGCGCAAACACCGGCGACCTGGTTATACTATCCAGCCTCTGCAATTCTCTGTAAGTAAGAGTAAACATAGATATTACAATAAAGGTTTTTTTTTTTAATTTAAGATATAAAACGCTGTGGTCTTCAAACACACTATGTGCATGATTTAGACAGAAACACAACAAACGTATCTGTGACGCAGTAATATTTTTTAAATACTTATGGCCATTTTGTTAATTGATTTGAATCACTTTTTTTCAAACCATGAAAGTTTTCCAAGCTATTTTGCCACGCCATTAACCAAGGGGGTTACTTGCTAGTGGTTGCCTTTTGGCGACGCCTGTAGAATATCTTCCAATTCTGTCTGGCATAGCTCCTGCAAACCTTAGGAGGAACCTTCAGACGATCAAGCTCGCCAAGAAATGTGATGAACCTGGTAGCCTAATCCCCCCACCAACACCCTTTGAGGTTCAGAGAATTCCACGGAATCACTTTGCTACCCAATCCATGACACTGCATTCACAGTATCCCTATCGATCATCCTGTATCAATGACAGATGGTACAATGTATGAGCAATGGTCATCCTCTACTTTGAACCTAAAGCAGTTCGTGGACAGCCCATCTAGCAAGCCCAAGGCTGTAACCTTGATAGGAAAGCATGGGTCAACCTCAACAGACTCAGAACTGGCGTTGGTCGTACAAAGAACTTCCTTCACAAGATCGGAGTAGAACCAACACCAAACTGCGATTGTGGAGAGCCACAATCCATTAGCCACATCATAGATGACTGTGAGGTCTACAAGTCCCCAAGAGGAATTCCAGGCCTGATCAACCTGGATGATGAAACTATCAGCTGGTTAAAGACGGATCTTCCACTGTGATTTTGGACTTGCACGCACGAACGAACGAACCAAGGGGCTAGTGAGAAGGGTTTGTTCAAATGGATAGAGATGGTGGTACTCTTTCCATTGTTACTAATATATAACTACCAATATCATGAATACATTTTACATAGTATTCTTACGTCATAATGTACGCGAGGTAGACAATTTGTCGCTATCCATGGAAACCAAGTGAAAATAGGGGAACATTTTTTTTAATTGTATTTTACCCGGTTTTCAGCTCTAAACGAAGGCGAATAGTCCTATATAAGGGGTATTTAGCTTCTAAACCCAGCCACCGTTTTCTATTTTTATAAAACTAAACTGAGAGAAAAACGTTGAAAAATGGCATAGGCATCAGCTTTCAGGGTTGTAAGACCACCGGAGTATCAACCCCTTCCTCTCTTGGAAAGATGAGATTTAATATTAAATTACATCAACTTTATTCTCGTATAACTTACCTCGACGAACGAATGAAATAATTTTGTAAGTAGTAGTAGACACCAAACAATGGGAAAATTTCGGCGAGGAAGATTGGTGTTACTATTCCTATTGCTAGTAAATTTGCAGGTAATGACACCAAATAATACATGATAGAAATATACGTCACCAGCAGTTTCTGTAAAAAAAGAAACGAAATAAAAGTAACAATTATAATTTAAAGCTATCAGAGTTACCCTCATCTATTCTCTGAATGCCTAGTCAGTAAGTTTAAAGCATTTAAAAATACCTAAATACAATTGGAGACGAACTTAATTCATTTTAAAAATGCTGATAAGATGATATGAAAAGTAGTATATTAAACATAGATACATCATACTTACTATATCTATAACTTGTGTATCACTGGATAATCTATTCAAAATCCTTCCTGTTGGAGTGGTATCGAAAAATCTAAAAGAAACGCACATTCTTAATCAATATCTGTTTCACAAGCTGATAAATGCAAACATATTTTAAAACACCAATATTTCCCTAACGGAATTTTAATTTTAATGTATTTAAAAATTACATTCAACTTTCAAAATTTTGTGACGTCTTGTTTCAAATAGATTCAGAAATTAAGAATTATTCGACACTTGTGATGCCCTAGAGTGAGTGAGTGAGTATTAAAGTTTAACGACAACTCAACACAATTGTGTTATATCGTGTCATTACATTGTCATTTAACATTAAATATAAAAAACAACGCAATATTAAAACTTCATTTCAATTCAAATTACAATTAACAATTACAAAAGGATACACATCATACAGTGATGAACCAGAGCATGTGATGCCCTAGAAAACACGATTCAACTTATCTCTATTTTTATACTTATTCCTCTTCTACTTTATCTCTCGTTGCCCTTTATCTATCAATCTCTCGATATGTAATTTTCACACATTTTTAACATGAAGAATAATTACAGAGAATACGGATATTTAAAGTTTAAGCCTACCGCATAGGAGATCCAAAAATATTCCGAATCATTGACGTATGTATGCGTCTTGCTGCCATGTACAAAGCTGCGACTCCAGTAAATGCCATCATCGCAGACGTAATGGCAAAAGCAAACGATATCAATGTGTAACCAGCGATATAGAAATTGGTGTCTACTTCATCCGTCTGTAAAATGAATAAAGACGGCGACAACCGTGGTCTTGACACTATTATATCACAAACAAGATAGGTTACATGAGCGAGGTTGTATGATTTATTCCTTAGGGAAAGTGAAAAAATATCTTACAAAGATTCCCGTCTTACAAAGCCTCTTTGCAACACTCTTTTCCCACTTTGGAAATTCGTCATTAAGCACCCGTTACTTATGCATTTGGCACCAATGGAAAGCTATGGTTCTCCTCCTTCAATTGACGCCAAATTCGATACATTGTAGGCCATCGCAGTGGCGTCATAAAGACCGCGAGACAGAAAAAATCATTTTCCATAGATCACACAGTGCATATTAGGTGAAAATTTAATTTTTGATCTCAAAGTACTAGGAAGACAAGATTTTATTTAAAACTAGACTAGTCATTTGCAGTCATTTTGGAGACAAAACCCGCATAAATTCCCAATTGAATTACCTAATTGTTGAACCAATCAATTTGATCACCCCAAAAAATAAAATGTTATACAAATCAGATAATTTGTGCATTTGGCTCATCATGTCATTTTTGGGAATTTGTGACCAACGAGTCATCTTTGGTTAGTTCCTCAATTACTCAATTATCTATTCAGTGCATATTAAAGTAACCCAATTGAAATATTGGATATGTTTTTTACGTTTCTATTGTGGGAATTCTCATGCAAATTTGAATTTCATCATAATAATGTGATTTTCCCATGCACTTTCTGATTCCAACATAAGAATGTATTTTTGGAGAAAAGGGGCGTGGAAATATCCAATCTCATCTTTAGGGGTTGTGGGAAATGTCTGGAATAGCCCAACTGATAAAATAGAAACTAAATTTGATGACAATGACTGTATACTCACAGTGTTTGCCGTTCTGTTTATGGACACCCCGGCTTCGGTCCAAACTGCCAGCCAAAACTGTCTTCCAATATTTGTAACCTCTTGCAGAAATCTGCTGACAAGATATGCTACAACAATGGGCCAACCCATGGATTGAAGAAGATAAACATACACTTTGTAAGACACGGCACCTCGTTCTAATTCCTCCACTTGCATTAGCTTACCAGCACCCGAGGTTTCATGGTTAGTTTGGTCTGCCAATACAGGAATAAAAATCAACATCATGTCATCAAGACATCATAAACTAAAAAGTATACATTTTAAATTATTTTTGATTTTAAAAAATACGCGCGTTCCTGGAATGATGGTGACGTCTGCCGTCGCGGTTTCCGAATGCGGTCAAAGGTCATTATGTGTTCAATCTGAGTACACCCCATATGAATCCCGGACCATATATATTTCGTTACTACTTTCTATTACCATATAACAAAAGTATTGATTGCAAATATTGACAATATCGACAAGCAAATTCAAATATTGAATGGCTAATGTGAACGTTTATTTACAATTATTGTTCACATATGAGGCACCTCGGGCAAAACCATTCCATTAACCTAAACCCTTCACATGTAAAGAATAAAACCAATGGATTTGCAGATGAAACTATTTTAAAATTAAAGATCGGGGAAATGGTAAACTTGTTGAAACATAAACCACAACAATTGAAATTAAAAGACAACGCGATGCAACCGTTGGCTCTTCATCGTCATCAGAGAGCTCCAGGAACTTGTCATACCTTTACTAGTCTCTTTTTTACCACATATTAAGAATCGTACCTTTAGTAGCTCCTTTTTTACCGCGCATTATCGACTTCTGACGCATCTGTTCTCTGCGTCTTTTGTATTCTTCGTCGTAATCTGAGCAAGATTCTGATGTACTATCCCTAGTAGCTTTCCAATCTGCGAACAAATGCGGATCCTTGGAAACGATATCATCAAATTTTCCCTGATGGATGATACAACCATCTTTCATGACCAAGACCTATAAAAAATGTGTAAACGACGTTGGAATATGATATGAAAACAACGTAAAGTGTTATTAAAGTGAACCTGTAGCATATTTGTGGAAACGACGTAAATGGAAATTACAGTATGGGGATGAGGAGTAGAGCGAGAGATAACGAAAAAAATGGAGCGGTTGGAGAAGTTGATTGGTATTAGACGGAAAGAAAGGAAGAGAAAAGAGGAATAGGCTTATAATTTATCAGTTTTGTAGTATAAAAGGTGTCTTAGACATATGGAAGCTTCACATAGTCTTTGTGCAGACTAATATGTCAAATCACAAATTTTTAGCAGCAGCAAAAATTGAAAACTTTGTTTCAGTTAGGTACGTTAACTCTGTTCATTTGATAGAAAACGACAACAGACCAATTAAATGGTGAAGAACGTACCAAATCTGCATCTTTTAAATGCTGTATCTGGTGTGTAACTAGTATTACAGTTCGTTTGGTCTTCAACAATATTTCCTTTATTCCTTGTGAGAATAGATGATCTCCAACATGGACATCTAGTGCAGATAAAGGGTCATCCTGCAAAACAAATACAAAAACGAATACAATTTCAGGGTAATGCATTTTACACTCATACCACTGGATTCCAGACTCAGACTATCGGAAAAGCATTACTGCAGTATCCATCAACTTTCTTGTTTAAATCTTTACTCTTTTTAATGTTTTTAATTTTTTTTACCATGAGGACGATATCATTGTCGGAGTACATCGCTCTAGCCACACTGACTCTTTGTTTCTGTCCTCCACTGAGGTTGATACCTTTCTCGCCAATCTCCGTCAGATCTCCAGCCGGTAAGATGTCCAGGTCGGGCTTGAGGGCGCACGCGTCAAGTACGCTTTTATACCTGAATTTTGAATTATTAGAAAATGATAAAATAACAAGCTGTGTAAAAAAAGGACGACTTACTACGAAGGGGATACTAATTACAGCAGTGACATTAATGACAACACGATGACGACGTTATCAGGCCCGTAGCGCCAAATGATTTTTTTGGGTGCGATGGCAGGGATGAGCTGTGACGGCTCAACTCGACTTGATAGTATGTATCAAATTCGTCGATATCGTATATCATGCGAAAACTTGCTTTACAATTATATTTATGAAGGCTAACCTTTCTTGATAGAGAGAGGTTAGCCTGAATCGTGATGATCACAATTACAAAATATGGTGGTGTTAATGATAATGTACAAGGGCAGTGTTCTATAATAGACTTACCTCTGTGATATTTTTACCGCTTCAAGTAATCTAACGGAATAAAAAAGAAAAACTCATGCACAATAGTTACTGTGTGCCTGAGCTTTATTCCATAAGACTACCTGAAGCTGTAAAAATATCACAGCGGTAAGTCTATTCTGAGAACAGCGGCTTCAAAACACTTATTGTGCGCCAGTTCAGCTCGGTTCTTTCTAGTTGTAATATAACCGGTTTCTCTATAGACCGTATTCAATATGACGTCAGCCACCAGACATGTTGGTGGATAAGATGCATACATTCCAAGACTACAATACATTAAGCTGTCAATCGATCCATGTTTAGCGATTGCACAGGGATCATTGACAGGTGAATGTATTGTAGTACTGGAATGTGTCTATCTTGTCCACCAACATGGCTGGCTATTGAATACGGTCTATTGTTCCAAGTAAAGAAACATGGTGGTTGATACGTCATGAACTGCCGGTCAGTGAGTTTGAATCAAATGGAAGGTGGTGCTCTTTAAGACATACCTCTCTTCGTTAAATGGTTGCCCGAATAGTATGTTCTCTCGCAAGGAAGCATTGATCATCCATGCCTTTTGTGCTGCATACGCCACCTGGCGGTTCTTTCTGAGTTTCAAGAGAAGATGAGGAAATTATCAAAGGAAAATATCAACAGGATTTTGTTGTTCATCGGGAAACTAAATGACGTCCTCGGACCAAACGGGTCTCACACAATGACTATTATGCCAAAGTGTCCTCAACTCAACCAATGCAACTCAACTTTAAACATTCCTATATAATACCACCTGACAAGAGTGACAATTTTAAATATATACGTAACATGGCATATTTTACAAATAAATCTACATGAGTTCATCAGTTTCCTTGGTGGAAACAAAGGGATAAGCAGCGATTTGCTGATCCGAAACATCGAAAAAATCATCAAAATTTGTATTTTGGTATTTTTGTTACAGGGCGTCTCAATAAAAGTGTAACACTCTGAAATTGCTTATTTTAGGCATGAAATCGTGTCGTAATTTATACAAATTTGATACGATAGCTTTTGTCAATCTGAGATATACGCAATTGTTTGCAGGTAAGCGAAATCCACTC
The DNA here is from genome assembly GCA_023653785.1 of Ophioderma brevispina. Taxonomy (NCBI): domain Eukaryota; kingdom Metazoa; phylum Echinodermata; class Ophiuroidea; order Amphilepidida; family Ophiodermatidae; genus Ophioderma; species Ophioderma brevispina. The sequence continues at coordinate 38,063 of JAMKCH010022270.1, read as the reverse complement.
TGTGCCACTTTTCAATATAGCGATAGAAATACGTTTCTGAATAACATTTTCAAACAATAGCAATGAAACATGTGTAAAATGTGTGAAAACTGTTATGTAATAATTGATTTGCACCCATCAAGCACGGGTTTTAGTGCATTGTTCTTATGATATGTAACTATCCTATCATGCAGAAAGTGCATTCATCATGATCTTTAGCAATCTTGTCAGATGGATGTTGGTGCCTGAAAAAGAAACACGGCAGCAGGAAATGGGCAGCAGTTTCAGTTTACTCTCGATGAGAGAGTGTTCATGGTGTTGCAGTATCATGAAACGCGAAACGCTGCAGAAGTCATCAGACAATTCCAGTTGCAGTTTCCGGGTAGGAAATTACCTGTTCGTCAAACGGTGACAAGGAACTACCAGAAGTATGTTAACTATGCCACTATGCCAACTCTGGTAATTCGGGAAGACCAAAAACTGCAAGAACACAGCTGAATAACGACAGAGTACGGCGTGCTCTCCAAGCAGATCCCACCATCTCCGCCAGACACAACTCTCCAGCCGACATCCACAGATCATCATTCAATAGAATCAATCACCCGCTTAGATTTGCAGTGGCATCCGTACGTCATGGAACACAAGCATTCCTTAGAGGACGGAGATGACCAACGCAGGCTTCAATACTGTCACTTGCTAGTTAAACAGCAACCACGGTTCTTGTCAGATGTCTTGATTGGGGACGAAGCCACTTTTTCGATGAATGCCATGTTGAACTCTCGAAATCTGCGACGTTACGCCCGCAGAGGCAACCCTCCTGATGACTGGACTTATTACAGACCAGGAAGCAGAGAGAAACTCCTTGTTTGGATTGGCATGATGGGCAACGGGATAATTGTCGGCCCGCTTTTCCTCAGAGAAACCATGAACGGACAAAGATACCTTGATATGGTTAATGACTTAGCGGTGCCTCATCTTCTACGTAACTGGCGGTATCAGCTGAACGCTAATGGCTCCATTAGGAGAGTGTGGTGGGTCCAAGATGGTGCACCATGTCATCGTGCAAGAGCTGTACACGACAGGCTCCAGGAACTTTTTTCCGCACCGAGTGGTTAGGATCGGTCACGACGTTGAGTTTCCCCCGACGTCGCCAGACCTGACGCCGTTAGACTTTTATTTATGGGGATATTTGAAGAGCAAAGTCTACAGAACACTACCCGCGAGTATCCCAGAGCTGCAAACAAGGATCACAGACGAGGTCACGCAATTCAGCCGCAGCAGAGTGCCAGGGAGGGCTGTCGAGGCAATGCGTTCACGAGCCGCACGCTGCATTCAGCGAGGAGGTGGTCATGTCGAAGGAAGAGGAGATTGAGCAGATGATAAGAACTTTTATTTCTCATCCCATCCCAGATTATGGACTTTATTTTCAAGAACAAGAAGAAAGACTTAGATCATGGACTTAATTTGTGCACAAATCGAAACAAATATTTGAAACTCATATGACTATACCAGTATTGGTTCAAGTGAACATTTTTGCAGATATTGACTCATGCGTTGCATATAGCATGTCAATTTTGTTGGCATTACATATTCTCTTTTTGAGTGCAAGTAATGTGGCACTGATACGTTCAATTTATCAACTCCAAAGTATGGAAATTATGCAATACTTTTATTTATGACTTTGAAATATTAGTAAGAGATTCTTTAAATTAAGTTATTAAAGATTTTATCATGGAAAATGTCTTTACGGATGCTGTTATTTTACCCAATGCTATTGTTTGAAAATGTTATTCAGAAACGTGTGTTTCTATCGCTATATTGAAAAGTGGCACAGAGTGGATTTCGCTTACCTGCAAACAATTGCGTATATTCCCAGATTGACAAAATCTATCGTAATGGGGTAAATTGCACTAGAAAGATAGGTCCTTTATCTTGAATTTGACATCAAAATTGTATAAATTACGACACGATTTCATGCCTAAAACAAGCAATTTCCGAGTGTTACACTTTTATTGAGACGCCCTGTACTGGCATAACCTGCAAGTGGCTATTTGCGGGAGACGGTATGACAATTTCTTCAAATACTTCATTTTTTTCACTATTTGGTGTTTTTGCTCCTATACATAAAAGTAGTTTTATGGAATTGTACATGCTTTCTTTGATTTATAAGCTAAAAAATGCATTTCATTTTTTTTATTCTCTCGCATTATCGCTGCTTATCCCTTTAATTAATAAATATTTTAATGCTTGTGTTCAGTTTTTCATTAACTTTGCTCTTAAATAACTCTATAAACGTGATAAATTCCATATGAAAATTCCTACAGAAGACTAGTTCTAAGGGAGTGGCCTATAAAGGGATACCAAAACATGACAACCGTGTATACTTTTCATTGTTGACCTCACTTGTTAATTTGGATGTTGCCTCTCAATGTCGTCATTTCACCTATTATAGCGGACAGTAGCGATGATTTACCGCTGCCCACGGCGCCAACAACCATTATGAGTTGCCCTGAAATGTTTAAAATAATTCTGGAATAGTGCTTCAAAACATATAAAAGGAATATGAATAAAATCCAGTGTTGTTTTATAACAAAATATTTTAAAAATGATTATTTTATTCACATAAAGAAAATTGTAGTGGACTTTACATGTTTGAAGTCCAAGAGGGGTTAAAATAACTTACACCGAATCAAAATTAAATTAGGAATAAAAACATTAGCAGCAACACTGCAGCAACAACAAAATAAACAATCTAACAAAACAAAACAAAACAAAAACTAACCAGCAGGAAATGCAACATTGATATTTTTCAAGATTGGAGAAGTGCTTTCTCTATCCCAAGTGAAATGTCCTTCTGATATCTGTAAAAAAAACACCATAAAATTGTTACTTTTCGAAAGTTTGCTATATATAGAAAATGGTTAATGTTTAATGGTATTAACCATGGAATCTTACTTTGATCATCCAAGGCTCAGTACGTCCATCTTCGGGTGCTGGAGGTATCCAATTTGTTCCTAAAAAAATACAATTCAATTGATTTTAAGATTAGAAAATACTCATGAATCAAGGAAAAGTGTATGTACACTTGAGGAAAATAAGAAAAATTACACGTAAAGTATATCCACTGAGATACCATATTAACTAAGTATTTACCTTGGAGCGAATGTTTTCGGTCAAAGGAACTCAGCAGGAGTGGTTTTGTTTCGTCGCTTTCCTCCCCGAAGAAAAATCCTTTCCATCTTCGTCGCCATGAGGATTGCCGGAACTTATGCAAAAATTATGACATTGTTATTTGAAAAAAAAGTGAACGTCTGCATTATGTGGAATAACAGAGCGAGATTTATAGTTAATAGATCAATATCCCTCGGTTTGTTGATTGATAACTAGAACGTCACGGTGGCATCACCGCCCTAATTCAAAATATATATCTAGCATACATGCCTTTGAGAAAGATTAACAAAAGAACACATTATGAGCTCAGGACATGTCTAAGCCTAGCCCTACATCACGCCCTGCACTGAATTGTCTTTGCCTGCATTGATACACGATGTATATACATATTCAAAACTGCAAATTAGCTGTACATTTTTTAAGTGGGTAAGGTATTTTTTATACATGGGGGGTCATCCTAGAATCCATGACTTTGATATTAGTGAAAGAAAAATCTCCCCTCTTTCGGAGAAAGCAACAAAAATTTGCGTCGGAGGACAAGGGTTAACCACATCAAATCAGATGTTCACGCCCAGTCTATAACAAAGTGAGCCACGTATGCAAATCCTGCATTCAACATTCAAGTGCCAACAGACTATTTAAATGGACGTTTCACTTACTTCACCACTAAACGTCACCAATAGAGATATTTTACACGATTATGTAGGAGATTTCACATGATCCTAATTCCATGACCAATACTTACCATAGGAAGTGTTTTCTCTGGAGATACTTGATCATCACTGGGGCCATCATCGACACCACCTACACCCCCTTCTGAGTTTTTCTTTTCAATTTCAGGCACAAGAAAGAACCTTTTCAGCCGTTTCGTCGCAACCGCGGCATTTACCAAGTTGGAAAGAACAACGGGCAAGTTAAACAGCGGATCGGTACGCAAGTTTATCAGCACAAAAGTTGTAAAAGCTACACTAGGCAGTCAGGTCTTTCCAGTTAGGAAAGGGTATGTACCAATATATGAAAATAAGACAGGGAGTGAAAATTCAAACTGTTAAAATGATCTAAAACGTCGTTTTAACCATCAGCTGGAACTCGAAAGTGCAAAATAAAACTGTAAAAAGAAACGTAGTTAACGTTGCGAGTTACCCTCGTCACCTTCAGTTTTTTCCCCGGCTTGCTAAAAACCCCTTTTTGGGGGGCCAAATTATTTAATGAAATTGCAATTGACATGTTACGCTCCTTTTCAATCCAAAAAACAAACATCCAACCAGTGTATAGGTAAGATATAGGGTGAATCCCCAAAGTGATGGATGGGGGGGGGGGGGTAACAACCCCCTCGGAAGAGAAGTACTAAATGCCTAACACAGCACAGGAACATCACAGACAATGGTTTAGGTACCAATAGATAGCTATGGCGTCCTCCTCTTTCCATTGATACCAAAACAGTACCAACATGCCTAGGCAGTAAGTCACAATGACGTCATAAGTCGCTGTCATGCAACACGCAATGTCCAAACACACAGTGAAAATCAATTTTTGCAAAAAGGTTAGGAAAATCAGATTTCATGGGTTTTCGACTCTCTACTTGATGGAAATAACTAGTTTATATAATGACGCATTTAGAGATATAATAAGGGTGTTTGAGTCGCTTAAAAATTGCGGAAATATCAATTTCCACCCTATATTAAGTATTTCGTACTTTCCTCACATATGACTCATGGTGACGTCATAATTGGGGATGTTGGTAATTATTTTCTGTACCAATGGAAAGAAGAAAGAAACTTCTACAGCTATCCTTTGGATACCAAATTTACAGGAATTGGGTGTTCAGTAACGAAAATCACAGGTGGGGTGGGCGATTTTGTTACAAAAAATGGCTCAGGTAGACGAGGTTAAACTGCATCTTAAGACGTTTTAATATGATCATTTTTATTGTGTAGCTGAAAAGTATCATTTCATCAATAATTTCAAATTAATATTAGACATTGCGTACAGTGGCGTAACCGGTCTGGACAAAGGGGAGAAGGGAGAAGTCTTGGGTTTTAGCATGTGTGAGTGTCTTCGGAGAGAACTCAGTTATCTCATTATCGTAACGCAGATTGAATTTACTGCCACTGGCAGGGCTCCAGGGGAGGAGCCCCCGTAGCTTTCAGGTTTTAGGATGTTAAGTGCCTTCTGAGAAGCTCTCTGTTTTAGTGGCATTATACTGAAAAAGATGTGAACTACAACTGCCGCTAGCAGGAGGGGGAGGGGGCCGAATGTTAGCATTGGAGTGCCTTTTGAAGGCTCTCAGTTATCTCATCATAATATCAATCATATCTCTCTCTTGAAAGCAGATGAACTCTACTGCCTGTAACAACAACAAAATACCAACATGTTCACATGTATTTTTGTTCTTGTGTCAATTTTATTTTTCTCCACGTCATTTCCCGCTGGGGCACGGTCCCCATTCCCCTCCCCCACCCCAACCTACGCACTGATTGGCCCAATTGAGATGGGAGAAGTGGTAATAAACGATGTTAGTATGGCCGCGGCTGGACCTTTCTTATTAGAAAAATTGCACTTGTCTTAACATTTCCTACTGTCGCTATACGAAGCTTCGTAAATATTGTTAAAAAGACTGGGATATCTTACCACTACGTTGAGGAATGCGGTAAAGCAAAACATAAACACACTGCACGAGAAAGGGAAAAAATAAGAATAAGAGTAGTGACCGAAGAAATACACACAGCCTTGTGTTAATATGTTTGTGCGTTGTTTTCAATAGAATAAAGCGTTATGATCACGATCATGCATGTGGACGTTCAATTATCATTTCTATTTAGTAGACTTGAATACTTGAATCTTTAATAGGCTAACTAATATATTTCCGTATTGCAAACCACGTAATACAGTGCGAGTCAAAAAAAAAACCTACATTCAGAATAAAAAATAATTAAAATAGTTAATTGTTTTGCTCAAATGTTGGCTATGGTTATAAGAAGGATAAACAGGCTTTCGGAAAACGTTTATTTTGTGTCATTTGGACTTTGGAGGAAGAAGTTACGCCTATTTTGCTGAGAGACTTAAAAATCCTGTTTGGCCGATTTTGAGCCAAACAAAGATGCATCGCTTACATAGAATAACATGGTCTTCAGCTGTGATTTGAGTACAAACATTTAACACCAAATTATTGTTAAACAATAGAAGGTGGGAGAGTAATTGAAGGATTATAAAAAAATAATATCCCAGAGATTACAAAAGAAAATGCTATGTAAAAAATGTTCAATTTCCCAAATAAGAAATTCAAGATAGCTGGTGTAAGACCACAGTTTACTTTGGTTCAGCAAGATTTCATGGTTTTAACATACAACGAAACTTGGGAGCAAAGGTGAAACCACAGAAAGCTTTGTATTCCGCTTGAAAAAAAAAACAGCAGTGCGATATTGAATTTTAAGTTTTAATTCCGATTTATTTACAGAAAACTTCAGCTTTAGTTCTTCTTGCAATTTATGGACACTGAATATACTGTATTTGTGCAAAATAATTACCTTAGAGATGTAAAACAAAAATCTCTGAGCAGTTTCAAATTTCATTATGTACATGAACTGAGACATTGATATGGAGTGATTTTCAATAACTGACTCTTTATGATTGAACAATGGTAATTTAATTTTTGGAAGATATTTTACTTATAATTATGTTACAAAATAGACCATTTATTTAAACTGATATGTTTTGTCGAGAAGAAATCGATACCATCTGAAATTCCATGTGTGAATTGTCTTTGCTATAATGTGTTATGGTATACGTCGGTATCAGTCTCTCCGCATTGTATGGCAAAAATCGGCCAAACTGAATTTTTATGTCTCTCCGCAAAAATTGACATAGTTCTGACCCCAAAGTCCGAAAGACAACAAGTAAAAATCTTCTGATAGCCTGTTTATCTCTGTAAACATCCAAAGCAAACATTGAAGCAAACATAACGTTTAACCTTTGAAGAAATTTTTTTTCCTAAATGTAGGGTTTTTATTGACTCACACTGTATATTCCCGTTTTGCTTGAATATTAGGACCATACTGTACGCTACATTAAATTCTATAGATGTAATGATATTGTGCATCTGTGGAAGAGCAGTGCTGCGGATCTAGTGAAGTTAAAAAATACATACAGATGTCACAAAACGTGGTGCAAGCAGATAAAATTCAATTTCTCCAAAAACCCGCAATAGGGGTATTTCATCTTTACGGGCGCGGCGGCAATACCTTTGTGTCTAATCCATGCCAAATGCCATGGTAATCCGACCTATGCAAACCAGAGATAGGAACGATTATTATAACAATACCTTTTAAGCTGACAATCCACATTCTAAAGAGTCTCTGTTGAAAAAAAAAATGTGTTTGTTGGAATAATACTGTAGTTGAACAGATTTTAAGAAAGAAATTTTAGGATGTTTATGAAACTTTAAGATAGCGCAATTGTTAAAGTATTTATGTGTGATCTTATTATTAATTATAAGATTAATGTGAATCTTATTATCATTATTTAAAGTATTATGCGTGATCCTATTATTAATGATTAAAGGGACATAATGGCATGGAAAAAAATGACACAATTGAAAAGGACCCTTACTGAAATCACTTCACGAGATGGAAACAATTTGGATGTTACATTCAAAAAACAGTAAAACCAGGAGAGTTCGGGGGGAGGGTGGCAATTTGTGGCAATTTCTGGAACAAGGATGCTGAATTACTGCCAGCATTTACCAAACTTGAAAGCATGGTGTTATAAGCTCACAGACCATTGCTATTGTATATGTACTAATACACTTCTAGTGCATCAGTGTATTGTTGATCTCTCAATTGTTGATCAGTGCCTTATATCCTACGAATCAGTCTCCAGTAAGGTTATCTGAGGCAGAGAAGCACAAATTATATAAACCGGCACGCCACAACAAAAGATTTAGATAAACTGCCGCGAAAACAAAGAATCTTGATTAATTTGTGCACTCTGTCTTCTAGTGAATTCAGACAAACCTCTAGAAACACGGCGAATGATTCGTAAAATACAAGGCTCTCTGCACACAATGGATAATCTATATACAACGATTTACAACCTATGTCCAAGCATCGTTAAGGGTGTTGACAAAGTTATCCTACTGGTGAAAATGGCGTGCTTGCGTGCGCCTTTTCCAATTCCCCCAGTTTCACTGGACCTCTCTCTCTATAATAATATATATTTTTTTAATTCAAATGAAAAACTATGGAGTTGATAAAGTGAGTTTTCTGATCAAATTGAAAACCGAACTTTTACAATTGGGAATTGAAATCTGTACCCATCACTTGAAAAACATATTTTCTTTTAAAAATATTAATCAACAAATCAAGTTTATCAACCTGAAAAATAGGTTATTCTCTATGAAAACGTAAATTTTCAGAAACTTGGTTTATTAGTCGATATTTTTTTTGGAAAAAGTTTATCATTTGATAAAACTGAGTTTTAACGATGAGTCAATGATTGACCGTTGAAAACCATGTTTCTCAAAAATATTTCAATATCAGTTTTCAAGTAAAAACCTCAGTTTACTTAAAAGATATATCATTTTAAAGCTTAGCAAATATATATTTCAAAAATCTCGCACTAACTCAAAATGCAATTTAGTACCTTGTCATTCTCAGTTCAAAATGATCACTGATAAACTCAGATTATAAACTTGAACAGTAGGGTTTTATGAATGAAAAACTTTTCAAAAAAAAAAAAAAAAAAAAACGAAGTATGAGGATTTAGCCTGCCATACATGGCATAACTATAGGGCCTATACCTACTGTTGCCACAGTAGGGGGTGGGCAGGGAATCTTGCCCCCTGAAAAATTAGCGATTTTTTGCACATGTGTCAATTTACATATAAAACAACATAGGCCTATAATATTATACTATACTAACAGATTTTAATATATGCTAATTGGCTTATTTAGGGGCGCATAAGGTACCGGACGTATTGGAGATGTATAAAAATATAGAAAGGCCTTTTAAAACGCAAACGCCACGGGGGAGGGAAAAACATTAAGTTGCCACACCCCCCCCCCAAAAAAAATGGTTTTTTACCGCCACTGGCATTGATGAAACGATGTTCTTGAGATTTTACGTTTTTACTTTCATTAACAATAGCTTGTAACATGATCCGGCCTTTTACTTGAGCGGGAGTCACTCATGCACGCCATGATAGCTTTGTCAAAAACCCTCAATGCTGTTGTTTGTGATACATTATCATATTTACAATAAACGGGATGAATTTAGTATTCTGTCACCACATGCAGTTCATTCCGTTGAGGCTGCCGAATTCATTTGGTGGTGGCACAATATACAAAATTATTTTAAACTACCCAATTTTATAGGCCGTGTGGACATGTGTGTACAATACACACTAGTACTAGGCCTAAAGATTGGACCACATACCTTTAATTGGAGAATCCAAGTTCCAATACGATCCCTAGCTATTCACTAACTGGATAGTTAACTGGCAATATTTGCTCTTGAGCAGTCCATCTCTTGTATATGCGTTCCGTAAGAATACTGTATGTAAGCTCAAAATGACCTCATTACTTGGTCAAACACCATGGCCTTTCAAGTGATGGAACCTCATCAACAAACCTCATCAACAAACAATAATCCCTACAACTGCGAATTGATCGATACAGGTGATTGAGCAAGAAGGCAGTTGATCACCGGTGTTTTAATTTGTGAAGTTGTTATTTATTTTTCTACGGTACATTTTCTTAATTTTAACATATATTCATATTATTACTTTGTATTTGAACTGATGCATGCTAAGTGTATGACGGATATTTGACTAAGCTGCGTGCATTATATTAGATAATTGCGTGTAAGCATGAGTTTGTGTCCCGTTGGGTCTCGAGGCTTCGGCCTTTCGACTCAAAGTGGACAAACCGTACTCTCACGCAATTATCTAACATATGCCACTCATTACGTCAATCCCATTACCTCCCGGCTAATCCTCTTTCCTTTCCAGATCCGAATATCTTACTACAAGCCTAAATTACAATGCCTGTCTGAATGCTTTTGAATTGTGTCGCAAAACATGCTAGATACACTGTAAATTTGGTCAGGGGTGTGAACCCCTTGCCTTCTGTTCCAGAAATTACAACAAACGCCACCCCCCTGGAACCTTTCCTGTTTTTACAGAATGGTAAACATCCAAATTGTTTTCAACTCGTGGAAGTGATTTCAGTACTTTATTAATCAAGAATATTAACTCATAATGCCGCAAGATTCTGATTATTGAAATCATTCACAATGTCAGTATCACAACACGGATGTCCACACGGCAAAGTTTTAGCTTTGTTTCTTTTACCATTTTTCTCCGACAGTAACTCTAACGAAGCCTCATGCCATCTATTAAGTTTGTGATGATGACTTCATGACATTCGATTGGTCTAATTGCTAATGATATGATGCGGCTTATCTAAATCAGTTTGACTGGTTTGTCCAGCCTATTTCTATTCAAGTAATTGTAATTAAATGTCTCCAAACTATTCTACTTGACTTCAGGAAAATCGTGAACTCGGGAGCTCCGAGGTCTGACAGGTAGTACTGTTGATTGTGTGTCGTCATGTAAATATCATGGCATCATAAAAAAGTAAATTGTCGTGTCCGAGTAGCTTCCTGTGCCAGACTCCGCCGTATTATTTTTGCTGTAGGGGGTCCGTCCACTCCTCCCGCACAGCTATTCTGTTATTCCCATCTTTGAATAATGCTGGTACCCATTTATACACCTGGGTGGAGAGGAGTAATTGAGGTAAAGCGTCTTACTCAAAGGCGCACAGCACGTTGCCCGCAGTGGGACTCGAACCCACGACCTCGTTGAGTTGCGTTGTCGAATGCGCAATTCACTGGACCACACGTGCATCATGATAACTTACTCAAATGGTAACACAAGTTGCTTTTTTTAATCAAAAACTGAATACCCAGAATGTCTTGTTCAGAACTGAACTTTTAAAGGAAAAAGAAGAATCTACCCAGAAATTCTTACCTGTCCTTCAATTCAGTATTGAAAGTGTAATGGTGATAATGCTTATTGATCTAGTGAGGTAGTGTTACCACAACGACTAGACAAATTTAACAGAATCGTGAAAAGGTGGAACGCGCGGCGCACTTTATTTTGTCTATATTTTATGTTAGTACTGTCGGTGCATGGAAAAAGAAGTTTTGTAGCTTTGCAGGAAAAAAATAGTGCAGTCATTCGGTACGGACTTGAAGCGCCAGTTGCTTAAAGAGAAAGGTTTGTTGATATGTAACTGGATTGCGAACTTTCCTCGGTCTAAGAAGCATTTATGGTTCAGCTCAAGCTCTTAGTTAGTCAAGGTTAAGCCTACTTTTTAGAAGGCTTCAGGTCACTTTAAGCAATATAGCACATTTTGGAAGAGCGCCCCCCAATTGCAAAAAATTGATATTTTTGCATGAGTTGCGTTGTAATGGTCTGGAAACTATACGTGCGAACTAGAATGCTAAAAATTGAGTTTATTTATTCCGAAATAAGCGATTTTGTTAATTAGAATTGGGATCCCAGATTGGGACTCTTAACGGCAGAGCTGGAATTTCTAGTGTATGTCCGTCATTATGATATTAGTGCCACCGCGAGAAAATAACCTCTAACCTGACTGCCTGAAACGACTAAACAACTAATGGATGAGCGTATAGATCACACTATTTCCGGATGGATTAACATTGTAAGGCCGTTTCCAGCAGGCCGTTGTAGTATATCGGGGATACCCGATATATATATGTTCTAGACAAAATGCCTCTTTGTGACACCTAGACATTTATCGAGCTTAAGCTTAACCTTCACAGGTATAGTTTACTACCAGGTTACCAATGCAATCGTGTAAAAAAATCTCCAAATTTTTGAAAATATGGGGGCGCCGCGCTCTTCAAAAAAATGTGCTAAATTGCTTTAACCAAGTCATGAACCACTACTTCAGATTAACGAAGGAGTATTAAACAAATATATAACGATCTTTGTCGTGTTGATCTCGGTGCAGTTCTTTTGGCCCCCCGGGGTGAACTGACTGAGGGTAAATTTATGGAATATGGTTATCCAATATGAAAAAAAAATCAGCATTCAGTTATTGTTGGCAACATGTTACGTACCGGGTATTTCCAAGGAGTGTTAAAATTCAGAATCGACTTGAGTTCTTTTCTACGGACAGCTTCCATCTGCTTTAGATAGATATCTTCCCAGCCGTACAGTTTTAGAAGTTTAATGCCTTGAAGCATTTCGCTGGCTTTTTTCAGGCGGTCGTCAGAAAATTCCTATGAAAATTTCGATATTGAAATATCTTTCTTAAAATGCAGTAGTACTATGGAGGCAAATAACCACTTTGAGCAGTAATATACCAAACGTATGTTACAAATAGCAAAGTGATGATTTTACAATGTTAAATCTCGTCGTTCGAAGGGGACAGGCTGGCTACCTCCTCCGTTTTTGTTTCAACACCCTTTTCTGATGCCAAAGGATTTTATGTCATTGTAAAAGTTTTGTGCTTTTTCATAAAAAAAACGAGCACCTTCCGGCCCGGGCACTTACAAACATCACCTTTAATTTAAAATATGTCATTTTAGCACAAAAAGATCGTACCTTTGCAATATGGCCGCCTGCGTGGCCATGCGGCAAAATTTGATACAAAATAAAGCTAAATAAACAATGAATTATTTAGAATCTTAACTGGTATTGCAAATTTGCGATCAGAAATTACACGAGGGTGATAAATTTCCATGTGGTCATGAGCTGAAAAGTCATAAAAGATCAGTATAATAGCTCATAACTGTTAGTTTATAAAGCTTAAAAGTGTCTTGGGGAATTTCCCAGGCCGTTCGTTCGCAATCAGCTCAGGGGTGAACCCCGCGGTGAAGCAAATCAGCTCAGCTCATACAGGGAAGGGACCTGCTAATTTTGACTAATAATGGATTTCACCATAGAGCTCTATGATCGGGTCTATGATTTCACCTACACCATTGCGCATTTTGTGGATGATAAGACAAACAAGAGTACCATGAACAGATTATACACTATTGAATGCTTGCATTCAAGGATGAATTAGAACTTCTATTTAACGCCTTTTATCTCATCTTGCGTATCCACATGTGGTCCATCCCGGCCTCATCCCCAGGTAAATAAAGAGCAATTACCTTCCGTGACCCGAGCGCTGCATGGGGTGGGATTTGACTTCCTTATCGCGATAATTAAATGATCACAAATTAGATTATTCTTTGCCAATGGTGTACATGATCATTAAGAAAGCAGTCAGACAAATAGTTTAATGACTTTTCTAGTACAAAATCCGCTGTTTTCCGCGCGAATATGGGAATTCCGCGCGAGAAGGCAAAATCCGCGCATAACATGTCATTTTCCGCGATCGTGGATTCTCCCGGGCCCTAGGTCTACTGATCTGAGCAAGCGTAGCACAAACGTCGCTGCTGAATTAAATATAGAGCATTTTGATGAGTATTGTTTGGCGTCCCGTGTGCAAAGAGCAGCATTATTTTGTGACCCCCCTTTTTAATGCACATTATTTTGTAACAACCCACCCCCAAGAAAATACATGTACACTCTGGGCTATGTTGGATTTAAAAATCAAAAACACAATTTACAGAGCCTACTCAAGAAGACTGAGACAAGCAGTGGAAGAGTCCCTCCGAACATGTTTGCAAACTATGTAATACTAACCGTGTGCTGGTTAAATTAAAAGTTTAGTTAAGTTTAAAATATGAAATCAAACAAACTAACCAAACCCGAGATATGACATATTAAAATAACGTAAATCAGGAACTCACTAATGCTTCTTTTTGGTGTATGGATGATTTCTTGACGATCATGGCTTGGAAAGGTAATAATATGAAGACACTAAGCAATCCTAAAATGGCAGATATTCCAACATACATATATAAGAATCCCAGCACTAATGCTAGCTGTAAGAAAACAAAGCAGATTTAGTGTTTTAAATTAAGGTTAGTTTATAGATGATACATCATTGAAAAAGTATTTTTATTTAAATTGACAGGAGGAGATTTTTGAGGATACGAATTTCTCGCAAATTGCACTGGATCGGTTGTAGACCACCCATCAAGAACGTTTCGAAGGTTTATTAGACAAACAAGTACAAAAGAAAAAAGAAACTTTGCTTTCGAAATACTTGCTGAAAAAGCAACTTCTTTGCATATCCACAAGTCATTGGTAATGGTTTGTGGTGGTGTCAGAATACATTCAGCTGAGTAAGCTGTTCCGGTGTAGAAGTAATTATCGTCCGGCGTGCTCATAGTCCGGGAACAATGGTGAACAATAGGGCAATCGATTCAGTTGACTCTTCACTCAACATTAGTTTCACACTTTATTCCGTTATCGTCTATGGAGCCCCGGACTGTGGCTCCTGCCGGACTATATCTGCTTTCACACCGGTGCCGTGTGTATCCGTTATACAGATAATCCTAACATGACCGAGATAAGCAAGTACACTAACCAATATATGATTTCAAAGTTATTGAAAAGCTTCATAATAAAACTACAAACCTACTAGTACTTACTCTTACAGGAACAGACCACGTCAGATGCATTTTATTGGCGTAGTATGACAAGTTCATAGCGTCAGTTGACATGTGGTTTGTGATTCTCACCAAACAGTCAAGATCCCCCTGAAGATTGAAATCCGAAGAGAGATTTCTCGTAGACAGCGCCTGTTCCTAAATATGTAATAATAAAAGCAACTAAAAGATAATGACAATAAATTAATTCTGAATAAAGGGTATTATTTATGTACACTCACCAACCACAGCTCACCACCAAGTATGATGGTTCGAGTGGATAATGCAGATTGCACCCCATAATCATACTGTGCTAAGGATCCCAAAATTGAAGCCTCAGAGATTAGGTCACACTGGGTTGTTAAAAATATTTGTTACGTTATCAACATTTGTGCTTAAGTTGAGTCATTTTTATTCTTATTTTACTTGAAAAAAGATTTCTAGGGGGAAAAGTGATTTAATTATTGTGGAGAGAAGAATAGAATCCCCGAGTACTATATTGAGACGGTTCCAGAGATGTTGTTTACAAGATAGAAATTGAGCTAAGTACAAAAAATAGGCTGATAGTTTTCCAACTTCTGTGGTTGCAAAAAAGATGGCAGAACTATGTGTTTCCCATGATGTCATTTATTGTAAGATAATGCAATGCGATGTAATTTAGGTGAGATCCAATTGGACAGTGTTAGGCTAGTTATGTATGATGATGCTGTAATGATTATTATAGTCAGGAAGCTATACGAAAAAACACATACAGGAAATTGGCCAGTAAAATTTATTGACAGAGATGGTAGATTGTTTCAGTACAGTCTGATAATTGGATACCAACAGAAGCTTGGAAAGCGGAAACTGTCTGGTGTCACTTTTCAAGCCAAAAAGAGCTCGAGTTCTGGAATCAAAAAGATTCCAGTTTTGGTCCACGGTGGACATTTGCGACAAACGCTTTGGGTGGTGTGATACTTGGATATTGCACCGCGGAATATTAGTGTCTACGAGGGACAACCCCGTCGAGGGTTATCTTCAGGACTGAAGACGATTCTCATGGATTATATTTACCGTGGTGATTGATATGACTTTGCATGGTTCGGTGGAGTCTTTGCTGGAGGTCACATCATCGTTGAACAGCAATGCATCTTTTAATATGGCCCAATATTATATGAATGCAAAACGTATTTTTGGACATTCCAAATTCGTGCACCAATCCATTTAGTTAATTCAAATTAAATCAGTGTTATTATAAAAATTCAGATTATTTGTGCACATGGATATTTAGTTTGTGTTTAAATGTTACTTTCATGGGTTTTACATGACGACTCGGTAGAAATTACTTTGATCGCCCATATTACCGTATGGGGGCCTGAACCGCACGTGGAAACACCCAAAACCGAAACACTCGGAAGTTCATGAACTTGAAGCATAAAGAACAATAAAGAACTGCGCAAAAGGTGTGATGAAAGAGGCGAAGCAACGGCAAGCACGTATCATTGCCTAAATAATTCCGTACAGTGAGATAGTGAGGACTTATCTGAAATATTAAAAGCACAGCATAGGTGAAACTAGGTTTTTTAAACTAATTTTAGAACTATTGAACATGGAAAGAAATTAGGCAAACGATCCTTCAGAAATAAAAGGCCACGCAAACAGTAATTTTCTTTTGCATTTTTGGGCGACCCTGGTTAACCTCGTTCCTGAGCCATTTGTTTGTAAAAAACTCCCGGGGATGGTTACCATCCCCTGTGATTTTGTTACTGAACACCCGATTCTGTAAATGTGGTACCCAAGGGATAGCTGAGAGGTGCTGCTTTCAATGGTACCAAAATAAGTACCTACATCCCATTATGACGTCACCAGACGTCATATGTTGAGAGAAAGTACGAAAATTGATTATTTCGCCATTTAGCGACTCCCTCAACACCCTATTACAGCTCTCTAAATGAGTGTGTGTCATTGTTATTAAAAAACTAGTCATTCCATCAAGTAGAAGTCAAAAACCGAATGAAAATCTGATTTTCGTAACCTTTTTGGCGAAAAAATTGAATTTCCACGGTTGTGTGTGTCTATGGAATTGGAGTTTGCGGACATTGCGAACTTTTATGACGCATTGGTGACGAGAATGTAGGGCATGTTGGACTTCAATGGATATCAATGGAAAAAGAGGAAGATCATAGCTATTATGGTACCAAAATCAAGTGTCTGGGATGTTCCTGTGTTTGGTTAGCACGTGGTACTTGTATACCGAAGGGGGGGGGGGGTGGTGCCACCCCTATACATTACTTGGGAAACCTGTATCTTACCTATACCCAGGTAGATGTTTGTTTTTGGATGAAAAAGGAGCGGAGAGAATGTCAATCGACAATTACAAAATAATTGGCACCAAAAAAGGGGGGGTTTTAGCAAGCCCGGGGAGGAGGAAACACCCTGAAGGGGAGGGGTGGTAACCACCCCCCCCACCCTTCGGAGACGAGGGTTTTAAATAACGCCCAAATACTATTGTTTATTACTGGGGCTGTTTAGAAAGCGCGTGCCAAATTCGCTCAAAAAATCACGTTTTTGTATGTTTTGACATAATGAACAAATAAGAAGGCCTTGAGCCGACATTCGGAATACTAAATGAATTTATGAAAGTGGAATCTGTGCAAATAACTTTTTTGGGCTGTCGATAAAGGACACCACCACCAAACACCAACACCACACAAATTACACACGTAAAAGCCGTTGGCGGAACCGGGGGGGGGGAAAGTGCCCCACTTGTGGCGTTGTGTATCTGTCCCCCTGCGAAATATAGTGATTTTCTGCACGCGCGCCCAATTTACAGTGAAACTGAAAACAACATAGGTTTAACATAATAACTACCTTTATAGATCTTTCTCCTGAAAAATGTGCCCACCCCCCCGGAAAAAAAAAAACCCAATACGCCATGTAATAAAAGTAACCTCAATCATACGTCACCGCGTTCACGTCTTTCCACATACGATGTTATTGCATCCAGGGCAAATACCATTCCGTAAATGGCGATATCGGGAACAAGCTTCAAGATCACAGTTGAGGCAAGTTTCCATGGATAGGTCGTAATATAAACCTTCCAAAGCGATGGCTCCTTATTGTGACTCGTGGCATCCTTCTGTAGTGAATGACAAAACCAATTTAAAATATAATCGCATTTCAAGAACCATTCAATCTATCCATAGGCCTAAATCACATAAATTAGTCGATCGATCGATTTTCCTTTTTGTTTGGTTGCCTGTTTTCATTGACTGGTGCAAGCCATGATTTTTATGGTATAGCCAAATAAACGATTTCATAATAGTATTGCAAAATGAAAATATTAATGTTTCCAAATTACTCTATATTAAAGCGAATGTGTTTGACCTAAAGCAGAAGTGGAAAATGCTAACTAATGTAACTAAATTAAAAGATGGTTGTGTGCTTACACGGCCGTTGTCTTACCGCGGCAGCTACTGCACAGTACACACTGGCCTGGGCTAGTTGCGATGCAGTAAGATTGGGCTTGCAATACAGTGACGCGTCTACTCTACAGTACCTACCCCAATGGCTACCCTGTAGTTGCCCACTAGGTGGAGAGAAGGTGGATATGGTGTAGACTTACCGGAGTAGACACGCAGCTACCACATAGGTATTCGCAGTTACTACGACGCCATTTTAATAGTGGACGAAATGAGGGTGCTATACACTTGGTCTTTGTTTAGCATTTTTGATCATTTTTGAGGAAAATCATTATATAGTCTGTATGTCAAAGTTTTGGGTGTAAATGGGAGTATCTGTTTCATGATGACAACATGCGGTGGAGTATGATTGATCATCTATGTCCCCGATATAATTATACGGGAAACGTATAATTGCAAACGCATCGAAACCCCGGGGCACTCTTCATAGACAAGGGGTATCACCCGTTTCCAAGAATTCACATAAAAGGGTGTTTTTTTCATGATCAGGCACGTTACGTACGTAACGTAAAAAAGGTCAAAAAAGAAAAGGTGCAAGATAGGAACATAAAAAATAAACATAAGTCCGTCCCGGAAGTCTGCATTGTAGGTTTGCCCTCATTGCCCTGCTTAAAACTCTAAACTTATCCCAGACAGTTTGAAATACTATCTTTCTCCAAATATTTTCTGAGTAATTCAAGCTTAGACAAAGCTGTAGGCCTTTGGATTAAACTCACGGAAAAGCTGAGTATCACCAGCATACGAGGGAAAGTTAACATCTTGATTCCCAATGTCAACAAATGCATGAGTAAACATTAAAGCAATATTAGCACATTTTTGAAGAGCGCCCACAATTTTTCAAAAAAAATTGAGATTTTTACACGGTTGCATTGGTAACTGGCTAGTAAACTATACCTGTGAATGGTTAAGCTCTAAAATATCTGTGTGTTACAAACGAAGGAATTTTGTAATTCGAATAATTATTATCTGGGATCTCGATAATAATTCAACGGCTGCTGGAAACGGCCTTCCAATGTGAAATAGCCGGGAAATAGTGCCATGTACGTGTCTACGCTCATCCATTAGTTGTTTTATTGGTTCAGGCAAGTCAAGTTAGAGGTTATGTTCTCGAGATGGCACTATTTCATCATGGACGGACATAAACGTAGCATTTCCAGCTCTGCCGTTAAATCCAATCTGGGATAACAATTCTAACTACAAAATCGCTTATTTTATGATAAATACGCGTTTCTTAGTATTATCGTTCGCAGGTATAGTTTCCTAGACAATTACCAACGTAACTGTGCCAAAATATCAACTTTTGAAAAATGGGGGCGCTCTTCAAAAAATGTGCCATTATTGCTTTAAGACACCTTGCGGGCCTACAATGGAGCCCTGATAGAGGAACAGGTTTGGAAATATGCTGCTTGGAAAATAGAGTAGAGTTCTAAATCCAACATTTAGTTTTTAGAGTGTATGATGAGTAATTCTTACGTCCTAGTAAACTTTAAACTCACCAGTTCCTTCTTGAAGACACGCCTTAACTTCTGGTAGTTGTACTTCGCCTGGTGCACAACTGGCAAAGAACCCAAATCTTTCATTTCCAATGGATGTCTGTATCCAACATTCAAGAGCCAATTTATCCAGTAAAATAATGCATAGGACAAGGGGTTTACATAATCTGCATAGTAGCGCATGTCTGACTGCTCCTGAACAGACGAAACCTAGAGATAAAGTAATTACATTACTCTCGATAAATCGATCAATTATTGGATTCCTTTGGGCTTACAACTTGATCTGATTCTAAGTAAGAGTAGTTGAACATTTAAAATTCGTGTGTTAAGACTATTTTGGTATCTAACCCAGTCCTGCACCCCTACTCTCAAAATTTACCAAAAGCTACGCTTGTTCACTAAAAGGCACAAAAATGGATTTTAAAAATGTATGGGAGAAGCTTGGCATGCTTACATGCTTAGCATTATAGGCCTTGTACACCCACCTATATAGTTTCTGGTCATGATGCAAGAAGAATAGTTTTAAAATTGCTTTAAAACTGATGAAAATAACTATTGGTTGACAAGCTGAATGATTGAATACAATTTTTCTTGCGTAATGTGCAATGTTGAGCGATACGCGCTAGCCGCATATCGGTGTTGTACCACACGACAGCCCAGCCCAATGAAATATCGTAATACCGGTTTGCATGTGATGACCCCAAAACGACAATAACGCCAGTTCCTGAAGACTGACACCACACATTTGATCATTTGGTATATATTACATAGCAAGCTTGCGATTTTGGAGGGAATTTTGCATGACTAAAAGCAAATATTTCAGGTATCCTAAACCTGATTAAAATACCTCTTGGAAAGTCTATGATGTGGTAAGTACGATCAATGAAATACAAGAACTTTCTTAATACATTTTGACGACAGAGCTAGTATGTACTTTTGAGTGAGGCTTACACGACAAGTTTTGTCTCATGCATTGTGTGTATAAAGTGATTAGCCAATATGAATTTACCTCTGAATGGGGTATAAGGATTTGACTGAGAAGAGGCACGCTCCAAATAATCCCACAGTTTCAGGCGCCTCCAATAACTTTAATCATGTAGCTGCCGCATAACCTGCACTCGAAATAACTATAGTCTGATTTTTATTCGTGTCACTTCATGTATATTGTCGATTGCGTATTGTTTCATTTGGAGGGGATGTGTAGGTACCGACATTTTAAAAACCGAAGATACAGTGGAATAGGTTAATGGTTCACATCAAAGAATGGATTAAATCTTATGAACGGCGATCGACCTCCTTGAAGTTCAGGTGAGACAGTATGCAAGCGTAGTTTTTTTTACCATAAACCATGCTCCAGGAGCAGATCGATCTCCCTCTAGTGAGGCATACCCCACTGTCCCTGCTTTTCGAATTTGGACCTATACTGGGACAGTGGGGCTACATTCATGTGAATGTCTTGATTGGGGCGAAACCTGTTGAAGCTCATTTCGATGCTGCAAGACTCACGCTTTTTGGAAATATGCGGAGACAAACAAGTAGTATTGAACGTCAGATTGCCCAGAGACAGCTTGCTGTCAAGGATAACCGCAGCAAAAGCTGGTTCATTCTGTTGAAAGAGCTCCTTACGAAGTATGATCTTCCATCTCCATATGACCTGTTCATAAATCCACCAACAAAAGCGGATTGGAAGAAACTCTCAGCTACAGCCATTGACACCATTGGCAAACAAAATGGTATGAGGAGCATGAAGAGAAAACAAGTTATAGATTGGAACTCCGCACCGTATCTGGAGTACCCTGCCACCAGACTGTCGTGAAGTAGAAAAAGCCGCGATTAAGGCAAAACTTATCACTGGCACATATGTTCTACAGTCCAACCAAGCTAAATATAATCAATATGATGTTGACCCCACCTGTATGCTCTGCAAGACAGCAGCCGAGGATGTTACGCACTTCTTGGTCAGGTGTCCTACACTTGCTCATCAACGTGGTTATCACCATGCATCTCTTGAAAGGACCCTCCTCCAGTATTGTGATGAATCAGAGACTGCAAGCTAAAAGGCTCTTTGCAGATGATGAGTTACTGGTACAATTCATTATGGATGGTTCTCATGAGAAAATACAGAACTTCCTTACTCTTCCATCTAGGTGGGAATGCATTTTTGAACCAATCACAAGATTATGGTGCCACAGCCTTCATGTGAAGAGATTTAATCTCCTCAAGCAGCTTACTGGGACTCAATGAATTCTACCAAAAGTATCTTTTCTTTTTTTCTAATTATGACTCCTGAGTCTTCTATGAACTCAATAGCCAACATTGTGTCATTTACTAATGGGACTCTGCTCTAGTCTTATCTTGACACGCCAACCTTGTCATGCCTATTTTGTCTCATAAATTATGTCCTGCCTACTGTGACACGCCAATCTGTGAATATCACGGCTTACATGTTCCAGTTAGTTAGTTAAACCAAAGTTTTAAATCCGGTTTTGTCCCCGTCAACGGGGGTGGCGGGATACACCTCACACTCAGCAATACTGCTGTGTGAGGATTTATTGGAGCAAAAGATAATTGACCGGATGCCCTTCCTGGCGCCAATCTAGAGTTTTCGGCGGTGGGCCTAGCCTTTGGGCAACTATGCCCACCATATACAAGGCAGCATGTGCTGGATGGCCGCCAAGCTCTCCAGAGCTGACGCCCTTGTAGGTAGATCATCTTTTTCATTCTACCAGGGTAACCAGCTGCCCTCCTCATCAGATTTCCTTAGAAAATCGATGGGGGTGACGGTTTAGCCGCCGACAACTCGGCCCTGGGACAGGTAGTACTGGTTACCAGGATACCAGTAGCAGGCCCTAAAAGGAAACCTGACCTAACCTTATAATGCCTATTATATTGGTAAAAAATTCCCTCTATTGATGTGCACATATTCTTCGCTGAATATGGGTAACCAACTGATCCCTGCAATATTACCTGTGCTGCTACCGGGTGTCTCTAAAAAAAGGAAACCCTCAAAGTGCCCTCTATTTCACGAGGAGAAAAAGTAAACCATACAAATTAATACACATCTGAAAAGTGCATTTCATTAGGTTTCCCACACCAAAAAGATCTTTCCAATAGGATGCATATTGACTGAGTTATGGCCGATTGAAAATTTGTACCACTTTTTCATTTTATCCACGGATTGTTACTCTTTCAGTAGTCTTTAGACAATACACATTGTCCAAGCTCATTTGTTTGTTCATGATTTCTTTTGTTTTTGCGACAAAGGTCAATTCTGATATTGAGAAGTTTAGTTTCAATTATTAGAAATTCCAAGATCTTGCCTCATTCTTCTTTACTGCGCTGCTCTTCCCCTGCTTGGGACGTTGGCCGTCTGTAACACGGATGCAGGCTTGCATTCTCTTTTCCATTTCCATAATCGACTTCTAATCATTCTTGTCCGTCGGATGCTTGCAAAGGCAGAGGTTATTCTGTTGCGAAGATCCCAGATTTGACTCCGCTAGACTTCGCCCTAGAGGAAACATTAAGCAGGAACCACCAGCAAACATGCCCAATTCGCAATAGAATAACCACTGCCTTTGAAAGCATCCGACGGACAAGGATGATTAGATGTCAATTATTGAAATTGGGAAAAAGTGAGCGCAAGCCTGCATCCATCGTCATGGTCTTGGAGCAGTAAAGTAAAGTGGGGGGTGGGGGGGGGGGGGGGCAGAGCAGCGCAGTAAAGAATAATGAGGCAAGATCTTAGAATTTCTAATAATTTAAACCAGAGAAGATGTAAGGAAGCCCATCTTCTCTGTTTAAACTAACCTTTTCAATATCAGAACTGGTCTTTGTCGCAAAAACAAAAGAAATCATGAACGAAAGAATGTTTGGAGAAGGTGTATTGTCTAAAGACAGCTTACAGTAACTATGGACAGTAACAATCAGTGGATAAAATGAAAAAGTGTTACCAATTTTCAATCGGCCACAACTCGGTCAATATGTGTCCTTTTGAAAAGATCTTTTCGGTGTCGGAAACCTAATGAAATGTACTTTTCAGATGTGTATTAATTTGTATGGTTTACTCTTTCCTCTTCGTGAAATAGAGGGCGCTTCGAGGGTTTCCTTTTTTTTTAGACACCCGGTATTAATCATACGGACACAATCTATTGTGTTAATGGCTGCTTAATGTTTTTTCTATGACAAAATCAAATTGTCAACATTTTATCTGTGCATGTAATATCGCTTAAATATCACTTCAGTGTCTCTTATGGGCATTTTGCTCCATATTTTGCATGACTCACACAGGGCACAGTTTCTGCTATATACATGTAGGTGTACAATAGTGCATTCTTGTACCCTCAAACAATTTTAGTCGTCAGCTCACTGAATAGTGCAACACATGATACTTGTGCTTGTACATCTACATACAATACATTATTTAAAATTATGCCCTATAAGCATTCTGCTTTTTATTCTGCACGAACTCACACCTTGTTAATAGTTGAGTCTGTACAGTGTATGTGCACTCATAGTGGAGGAGCTAGGACCCAGGTCAAACATCATCGTTTACCCCTCACTACAGAAAAGGTTTGACACCTTTGGTAGTTAGTATGGACCCTATATATCAACGCTATATAGGTAGTACTCTCAAATTGTGGTGTCACCTTTTCAATATGGGCCAATTTAAGTTTACACAGGGTCAAACTTTTAAAATGCTCCAATCATGTTGAAATGTATGCCATATTGTCCGTCTAGTCATAAGGATTCCGAAAATGTATATAGTTTGTACCATCTATGACCAATGGTTTTGGAGTTATAGGGTAAAAATGGCTAAAATGGTAAAAAAAGGGTCAATTTCCATTTGTACAGGGGTCAAAATCAGAAGTTGCTCCAATTTTGTTGAAAAATGATAGAAGTTGTTTATCTAGCTTAATGCGTCAAAATAAGGAATAGTTTGTACCATCTGAAGTGTATAGTTATCATATTATGCGACAAAATAGGTCAAAGGGCAAACATAATTCAATTGGTATTGACCTTCTTTGACCCTTAGCTCCGTAAGTAAACATTTAACATAATCAAAACTGTATATTTTTTTTTTTTTTTTTAAAAGTTTAATTTGCAAGTTTTAAAATATAATCAGATTAACTTTTAATGTGACCCCTGTATAAATTGAGATTGACCATTTTTACCATTTTAGCCATTTCTACCCTATAACTCCAAAACCAATGGTCGTAGGTGGTACAAACTATACATGTTGGGAATCCTTATGATTAGATGGACAATATGGCATACATTTCAACATGATTGGGGCATTTTAAAAGTTTGACCCCTGTGTAAACTTAAATTGGCAACTATTGAAAAAGTGATACCACAATTTGAGAGTACTACCTACCAATCATTATTGTAGAGGGTCCATACTAACTAGCAAAGGTGTCAAACCTTTTCTGTAGTGGGAGGTAAACGAATTCCTTAAGTAAGGCCCCTATGATATTATGCTCCTGCTCTATCAGTTTTAATGTGGTTTTGAAATAGTTTTTGTTTGTTTTAATGTGTTTCAATACTTAAATGAAGGACTCATACGTTTGCTCTGGGTGATTGGATTTACTACAGTAGCTAACAACTGTTGGTATAGCGTACTTCGGACCCTTCAACGTAACTTCGGCAGTAAATCTGAAGGGGTGCGCCTGAAATAATAGGCGGGATATCCATACTGAACTGAACTGAACTGCTACCCAGTCGTATTGATTTTCTTGGATACAACATCTTAACATGAATAGAATCATCGAAAACGTTTAATGAGGTGACACGAATAAAAAAGATAATTGACCATTCAAGAGGACACGTGGTGGTCCAGTAGATGTGATGGCCGACTCATGATCCAAAGGTTGTGGGTTCGAGCCCGCTGGGGCGCCAATGTGTTGTGCACTTGCATGGCAAGGCGCTTTGTTTCGCTTCCAAGCGATATTCGCATCGGGTAGCCATTATACAATCTAAGAGCTGATAGGATTGTGCGCTTGCCCAGCTACCGGCTTAGGAGAAGCGAAGTGATTGTGACGATTACTTGATGACAGCGTTATAATAATATGCAACAGCGCCGCGATCTTACAGGAATGGCGCTTTGTAAAAAGTCAAAAGAATCTTATAAGGCTGATTTCATATTTTTTAAAATAATACAAAATGTATACGTACCTTTGAACATAACACAATGATTTCAAGTACTATCATTGCAAGATATACTATTCCAGAGACTAGGGCGAATTCATATCGAAAAACAAGCACAAGTTGAGTATCACTAACAAAATCCGAAAGGTGATAATATATCAATATTAAGACTTCTCCGGAAAGAGCCAGTATCCAATAAACGAGTAGTAACCATGTCAGTCTGTTTTTTTGCCACTGTTCACAATGTTGATAATAAACCAATGAAAGCATTGCCGCCAAAAATGCAAATGCTGATGGGATATAGAGATGAGGCTGCGTTGTGGATATACTGCGGTATGTTAAGTCAGTGAGTACGCCCTCACCAATAGAGCATGCGCACAGGAAAATAAACAGTACCATCAATATCCAGCGAACAGTTTGACACGGGAATTTCTGCACGTAATTGCATTCATTGTTTCTATATACGGTGCAAGCAAGACAAACTAATATCAAGAAAGATGCAACTGTAAATAGCAAGTGAGGGATAGTGGTTATGAAGTTCACAGCACACACGTATTCTCCTTGTAGAGGCATAGCTTGACAGTCCCGAGTTGAGCACGATCCGTTACCTTCATTTTCATAGGGTTTCTCCGCAAAACCAATTTCAAAATGAATTCACTTCCTATGCAAGAAAGGAACGATGTTAAAGGAAGATTAAGCACCTTAAAAATCTAAACAAATAAAAATCAACTCTTTAGAAGGACATGATCGCCAACCTGGGTGATAAAAGGTCTAACGTAGTTTAGGTTAGGTAGTTTAGGCACCACTAACTAGGATGCAGCCGTAAGGATATAAAAAATCTGGGTGGACTACTTTCTTGCATGCATTCGAAAAACCTGCATTAATTTAAAAGTCTGAATGCACAATTGACTTTTTTATAATATAAGAAAAGTCATCGAATTTCATTAATTGACGGGTGTGCATAGGTTTTCTAAAACTAAGTGGCATTGGGACAGTGAATTTTGCAATTTGACTCGCCGCTGATCAATTTACACGATTTGCCCACTACTGGCTCAGGGACTAAGCATCTTGGCTTTCGACAAGATTTAGTGATTCTTAAACTAAACTTTTCTGGTCACCCATTTCCATTCCAAATTTGGTTACTGGTGAGTTACTTGGACGTTGGTGTGATATTGCTGTATTTTCCTCTGCGAGAGCGAGAGGCGAGTTTTAAATTGTGAATGAAAACAGGCTTCAAAGTTGAAATTTTTCATAGGACTACTGTGGAAGTGGAGTGATGCTATAAAGAGTAAGATTTTTAAGCATTTCCCCAAGCAAATTACGCAGGGCGTCTATTCTATTAGTTCAGGAGGATTTGGGCATAGGGTAGGAAAATGGAGACATACTTTTCTATTGATCGATTTTTGTCAATGATGACCTAAGCTAATAATTTCTGGAGGGTGTGCAAAAGTGTCGTGAGTGGCCATTTCGAGAAATCCAGTATTGCCATATCCACTCTCAAATTCATTCAAAATGGCCATATTATGCCATAGATCCAGGTTTAAAGCACGAGAAATCTTTTGGCGACGGTCACTGACGTGATTTGATCACAATTTACCATCAAAATCCAATATGGGCCACCCATAAACCCAATAGTGCCCTATATAGTCAAAGGACCATAAACTCATACAAGGATTTGTGATAGAGCATAATTCTGCGCTCTATACCCAGTCAGTAGGAAACATCATATTGACATTTCAATGTGTTAACAAGCTTACAAATCAGATGGAAGCCAATATGGCTGCCTTGAAGATATTTAAAACCTACGAATTGTCATATAGTCTAAATATGGCCGTCATTTTGAATTTAAGTATGTTGTCAAAAACATAATATACCAGATGCGAGTTAGTAATACTCAAAGACATAGATCTCAACTTAATTTAAACTTAATAATCATTTTGGATGTTTTATCTAATACAACACAAGATCTATCGTAATTTATTAGTTTTAAAGAGGTAAATAAAGGCAGCTACATTGGCCCCCATCTTAAAAATGTGTGATGGTAAGGAAAAAGACATTCAGATAAGAATGTCAAATGGTCAAATAACTTTATCCCATACCAATTTACACATTTATAATATACTTATGATGTAAACACCTATAATACACTATAATGTAGTTTACTATTTTTAAGAGGCGGCCGGTATTGGCTGCCATCTTGAATTTTGAAAATGTCCATTACAGAGAAATGCCCAAATAAGGGTTTCTATGATCAAATTACATGTATCTCATAATTGTAAAGCATAAAGCATGGATAGAGACACTGGCAGTTTAAGCTCCCCCCTCTAATGCACATGGGCAGAACACTGACGTGTCCGGTGCGTTGGAAATGCATTCTAGAGGTGTGTTAAGTAACACTTGCATAGTGTGATCAATGTAACAAATTGTGAAAAACTGAGAACATTTATTTTAGGGGTTCAGCATGGATTCCAAGTAGCGTAATAGGTTATAATGGAGGCGT
Organism: Ophioderma brevispina; assembly: GCA_023653785.1. Classification (NCBI taxonomy): domain Eukaryota; kingdom Metazoa; phylum Echinodermata; class Ophiuroidea; order Amphilepidida; family Ophiodermatidae; genus Ophioderma; species Ophioderma brevispina. The sequence goes on along the minus strand of JAMKCH010022270.1, from coordinate 9,744 downwards.
TAAGATAATTTTCAAGGATTCCGAGAGCATATTTGACTTTTGAGGCAGCCATATGCATGTGTAGTGGCAAATGTACTGAAAAATTAACTTACCAACATTTCTCGTGCTTCTTAAACACCGGAGTACGCGAATTGTGGTCTCTATCGGGAAATACTTAAATGGAAATATGTCATTATCTGAATTATTTGGAAAATTTGGTATGGATTTAAAGCTTAAGTAACGTAGATTACATATAAATCAAAATAAGTTTAAAATTGTCCACATTGTTGAGTATTTTGCCCTTTTTAATTCCCCGCCCAATAGCTCTCGGAAAACGATTCCGACAATCCATACGCAGGCAAAGAGTGACGTCAAAGTGATGACCATCCATAATTACGTCGGTGACCATCATATCGAAGTGTGGGCCACTTCACAATAATTAAAAACACAACGAAATGAAACAAAAATATGTCATCTGTAACTTTTTTTCTAATTTTACTTAAAAAGCCACAAATATACAGGATGCAGCAATCACAATTCGAGTCAACACGATGTTTTGGTCATTACTTTGACGTGGCACGAGGAGATCAAATTGGGCGCTGTTGATCAATGAAAGCTCGTGGCGAAAATCGCCCGTCAGTTTCTTCGTATGTCAAAAAAGCAAAAATTAACATGCCTCTATTTTGTTTTATTTTACCTCAAATTGTATTATTTTTCGGGAATTCGTGATGGATGACATATATTTTAGGAATGTAAGTCAAACTGAGCTTGACAAAAAATCTTGATATATTTCCTTAAGGGATTATTAGTGAATTTGGACATTGGTTGAGCAGCCATATGGATTTTTCACAAAAATGGCCACTGTGTAACAAATTTTGCACACCCTCCAAAAATTATTGGCTTAGGTCCTAATGGACTAAACATCTTCAATAGAAAAAAAGTCTGTACTCATTCCATACTTCAGGCTGTGTGCCTAAACTTCCTACCTGACTAATATATAAACAAACGGACTACCAAAGTGACGGCGGCCGCAAGCGGCGCTCTTGCCCCCCTTCCGATCCCTTGACGCATTTGCGCTCCTGATTTGCGATTGAATTTCAAAAATTCGAAGTTTTCTGAGTTGCTGAAGAGGCCTCCTTTCACATACAACTACATGTGAAATTGCAAGGTGCAGACACTAATTTCTAGCAGAGATTAAAGTTAAATGATAAGAAACTATTTTGTTTGCTTGCTTTAGACAATATTATGACATTGCATAAACATGTTAATGATGATGACAATAGCATCTTTCCTACTCGTCGCAAACACCTCCAGCACGTAAAATGAAAACAGAAAGCTCGGGCCCTTATTGTTACGGTCAACAGAACGACAGCATGATAAAAGTCAAGTCTTCTTAAAGGACCAGGTTTTCGAGCTATTTGCAATGGAAATCAAGCTATGCAGTCGAGCTTTGAATGGTGGGGACAGCAATTTCGGACGCCGGTATGGCCAATATCAACCTGGGTTTGGTGCAGTCAGGTCAGTTTAAAGATCCGTGTGGTTTTAAATTTATTAAGTTAAGGTTTACTACACTGTGTGGGTGTCGCCCCGGTCCCGTTTATTTTACGAACAAATGGAAAGAAATTCTTTTTCATTGACCGACAACGCTAACAGAAGCACAAGGTCTTGTCCTTACTATACATTTACCCATGCCGGGTGTATTCTAACAAAGGGTGCTCTGCTCCATTCAAATGAAATCATTGTATGACCTCGATTAGCTTGTGTTCAGTCAAAGTGATGTGACCTACAGGTCAAGGCTATTTTAACAAATATATTAATAAGCGTTTTGTAGTTGCTCTTGTGATTTTTTTTTACAACAGAGTTAGTGATATAGTTATAGCCTGATTATTTTGTTCGGGTGACTTATGTATTTAGACACTATGAGTTACAATCGCTCTACCACCAATGACACGGTTCACGTCCCGGTTCAGTAAGTGTATTGACATTACATTGACATAAATCTGACACCTGTGTGATCTGGGGTATATATATCAACCCAAAACCAGGGGGGTATCTTCTAAAAAACATTGGCGCGAATGAGACAAAGCTACTGACTGTGCCAAGGGAATTGAGATTTTTTAGCTCATAGTGATATATATTCGAGGTTATGGGTTTAGTGGAGTGATGTATTGATACCGAGATTTTGAAGCCGGGATACAGAGAAAGGAATAGACTTCAAAATTTGGATTAGTTACTTTAAAATAAAATTTAAATTGATTAATTCAATGATAAATAAAAACTGTTATGGTTTGATGACTTTATCGTAGTTGCCTGACTATGCGTAGATAGAAGGTGCACAATTTTCAAGTTTGTGCTTATATTGCACCATTTAACCGCTGGGGACTTTGACATGACTGGTTCTTGCTATCTGGTCTGTTTACTTCTTATTCTGGCAAAACACATTGGGCCAAATGCTAACGCTTGGGCCAATTCTAAATTCAATCCAGAGGACCACGGACCCAGCTCACATGGGTGGTAAATAGATTTGGATGTGAAAGCAAAGAAAGAAAAGTATCCGTCAAAACCACATGCGCAGCTTCAGGATAATCAACTGGGCTCTGTTGGTATCCCTACATTATTATTATTTCGGACTGGATTAAAGAATATTGAATTCACCTTTGACCCTTGGAGGTGGAAAGCCATCATTCGGTGGACAACTGCTTTTTATATTTGAATTACAGTCCTGTTTGCGAAACACATATAACAACCGTAAGCGTCTGGTAAGGCCCGTAGACCGACAGGATGGTTTCGATCGCGTGCAGCCCAAACCCCACCTCAACGTGTACCGGACGGATAGGCAGGCTACCGTGGAGATCCGTGGCGTCCCAGACACGGTTTAATGATCGGAATGGATAGGCCTACCAAAATCTTTGTCAAAAAGTATCGTTGGCACACCTTGTGGAAATCAGCTCTTTTACATTGGCATAATTCGGCCATTTTGAAGGACGACGAAGTTGAAGCTTTTTTTGGTATCAGCTTGAAGCTTTTGCTAAGCCCAAAACCTTCCCCTTCACCACGATCAATGTTGAGTATTGTAGGGCGCACCACTTGTAACACAATCTAAGGTTTCAACTTTGTTCCGGGGGGAGGGGGGACCATTTTACTGTCACGGTAAGAAAAAAGGTGTGCCAACCACTTTTGTCCAAAAAATTGTATTTGTGCGTGGAAAAAAGGGGCCGGGTTTTTGTAATTGAAGGTCGGTAACTTTAGAATGCTCCATTGGATTTACATGGAGTTTTCAGGACTGGTGGTTATAAAATGTGATATTCTTTTAAACGACTGTATATTTGCCAGATAAGATTCTTTACAAATTAGCGACAGGTCACTTGAACTGCCCAAAACAAGCTATCTTAACAATCCTTTTGGGACCTATTAATGCACTTAAAATTAGTCTTCACGTGGTTTGAAGTCAATCAAGTAAGTACAACCAATAGTAATTTGTATTTATTCCTGGTTGGGTGGAAATGAATGTTGTAGAAGAAAAATTCAAAACCATATGAAGAAAAAGTAAGTGGACTAAAATATCATTATATAGCAAACATAGAGTAGACGGCTCCATCTTCAAGTAGGACAGAGGTCACAACATGATATTTTAAAATGGTGGAAGTCTTCAATGCTGAAGCTCAACTGCTATAAAAAACTTTACTTCAAAAATTATTTCAACTAATAAGTGTGTACATTGTGTGTATAGATGTGGGCCAGTGGGTGTTGTCGAGCTGTGCGCGCACTTATCGCGTCGCATTGTGTGTGAGAGCATCCCGCGGCGTCTGCGTGAATGTTGAAGAGATCGGGCGGATATATATGGTTATTTTTTAGTAATAACATGTCTAAACCGGGACTAAAGTTACAATACAAAAATTTAGATCTCAACGAGTCAATGTCCCAAAAATTAGCTCAAGAATGCTCTAGGTAAAGCCATGTATGTTAAGAAAGTAATGGACCCAGACAGTCAAGCTGAGTGGCTTAGCGGTACGGCGGTCAGAGACGCGTAATCTAATGAAACCTTGTATCGTGAGTTCGAGCCTCATCAATGCGTGTTTCGTTTTTTTTTTTTTCTTTTTTTTTTGTTGCTATTTTTACTATTAGATATTGTAAGAAGTTCATGCAACAGTATAGCTTTGAGTTTATGTTATTACGTTAATCAGTTCAGTGCTCATATCGGTCATATAAGCCCAAATGCATATTATTAAAATTGATTAGTTGTGACCGGTCCCTAGGCCGAACAAGATATATACAGTTTTTAATACGGATATCAAAGTAGCCGGTCTTGGTATATTGGTTTCCAAATTTGGGGTGATATCTTTATCCGTTTCTTTTTGGCCAAAAACGGAAATTATATGATTTTTTCGACTTCGCGCACACAATCTTGTCAAAATTAGTTGGCACACTTGTGGAAAATAGCTCTTGTACATTGGCATAATTCGGCCATTTTGAAGAGGATACAATATTGAAGCCGTTGTCATACCTTAAACCTTCCCTTCCCACACTGTAAAAATGTTCATTAAAATACAGCGTTTTCCTGGCAGCAGCTGAGCTCACAACAGTTAAAATCAGGTTTTTTTTACAGTCATTGCACGTTCGGCGAGTCCCTGTTACAGTTATTTGCCGTTTCGAGTCAGGCTAACAGTCATAACCGCCGTTTATTTTAAAAGGGATCATTTTACAGTCAGCAACGATCAATGTTGAGTATTGTTCGGCGCACTGTAACCACATCTCAGGTTTCAATTTTGTTCGGGAGAGAGGGGCCGATTACAGCACAGGTAACAAAAGTTATGCCAACATTTTGTCCAGATGGCAGTAGGTCCGCTCCCCACCCGGTATTAGTTTGGATTCACAGCGACGACTAGAGGGGAGACTAGAGTTCCCAGCGATCGAGCTTGGGATCGAGCCGGAAGCAGCTGGTGAACTAAGGAGACATAATGGATAATGTCTTGAAGCTAGATTGACAGCTCTGTTCTTACCAGCACTACTGACACTTGGAATTCTAGCGAATATAGCGCTTGATGGAAACCTAGGGCTTGGAGAAGTTTTGGTGCAGGCTGGTTTGTCCGTTAAAAGACATTGTTTCTTATTGTTTGAGTTGCGATGGATAATGTCCTTGAAGCCTAGATTGACCAGCTCTGTTCTTACCAGCACTACTGACACTTGGAATTCCTGCGACTATAGAGCTTGGATGTGAAATAGGGCTTGGAGAAGTTTTGGTGAATAGGCTGGTTGCTCCGTAAAGACATTGTTTATTATTGTTTGAGTTGCGGAGTTGCAACGGTCATGCAGCAACACCTGTCTCCCACTATGGTAGGAATAGAATTACGTACATAGCCATTGTTGCTGAAAGCGCCATTCAACCAAACAACCAACTACAACCGTACGCTGTGCCATTCAGCCTGACAGACTTTTACGTAACATCTCCTTTTGATTGAAAGGAGATGTTACGATCATGGCAGGTGTCCATGATGCGATTATAATTGAAATAATCCCTCCCCCAGATCAATTATAGACGTGTTTCTACAACGATTCATATAATGAGACCTGTTCCGCAAAAAATAGCTGCCAGTACAATCAAAAGCGATGCAATAGATAATGATGAGAGAAAATAGGGCTAGACTTATATATTAATATAAAGTGGAATAACTTGCGCCCACATGGTTAAATTTGAATGGACCCAAAACAGACATTTGGGCATTTCAATATATAAAGCACATCGCTCACAAAGAGGCTGTTTTGAGAACACGTGCGGCGCAACGAATGAAGCGCTAGACTCATGATCATTAATCGTAAGTTCGAGCCCCGCTGCAGTCAGCGTGTTTGTGTCCCTGGACAGAGTACTTAATCTCAATTTCCTCGTTGCCCCAAGCGAAATTTAGGGCGATATTAAGGGGAATATTATACAAATATTTAATGAACAAGAGGGATCTTGTGGAATCTATTGGCCCCCGAGGTGAACTGGAGGGCGTGGGGTACTAAATAGTACCCCACGCCCTCCAGTTCACCGAGGGGACCAATAGATTCCACAAAGATCCCGAATAAGATCATTAAATATTTGTTTTATATCCTTCATGAATATATTTTTGTTCATTGATTGGTTAAAAGTGAAACTGAGCCTGAGGCCTACTTAAAAAAAAAAAAAAAAAAAAAATATTAATTATGTACTTGCAAAGACCAAAAAAGCATTTTCTGATCAAACAGTTAGAACATCTGGTCCTATTCTGTGGAATCTCGTTAAAGAAAACCTTAAGCAGTCAATATCTGTAAATCATTTTAGAAATCAATTTAAGTTAATTCTTTTATCCGCCTATTAGCTACTTTTTTGGAGCAGCATATATTATTTTTTCACTGTCTTGTGTCTTGGTCATTTTTGTTTGGTTAGGTACATTTTCTTTTATTTGTATGTACTGTAACGTTTAAGTTAGGTGGTGACCTTTTCTGGTCTTATTGGCCTTCCGGTTACCTCCTCCATATCATTTTGTTGTTGCGTTTGTATTTTAATGATTATGGAAAATAAATTATCTAAATTATCTTATGTTTTATATCCTTCATGAATATATTTTTGTTCATTGATTGGTTAAAAGTGAAACTGAGCCTGAGGCCTACTTAACAAAAAAATAGACCTTGCCTGTACTGTACTCTGTAGGCTAGGCTAGGGCTAGGCAAGGCTAGGCTAGGCAAGAGCTTGAGCTTTGACTGCCTTTTAGACAGAGGAAAGTCCGCCCCACTTACGATATCAACACCTTTTTCGGTAAATAAATGATGCTGAAGTCCGTACCGAATTTACTCCCAGAATTTACTGCATATAGTATGTAATTATGATGTATAGCTCACCTTCAAGGCTTTCTGTTTCCGTGCACAGTCATGCAGCGTTGAGATCAGCGTTGTCCATTAAAATAAAAATCACCGCGAGAATCACCGGTGTTAATATCCTTACACAACTACTCGAACACTGACAGAACATACGTAATTAGTTTCTTTGTATCCTCACTATCCGTGCAGAAGGTTTCCCACCGGTGTTATTGCAACTGGGCGCAGCCATGTTGTTGTTACGTGTGTCGACGAAATAGCCTCAACAATGCGTCAAAGTTCCTTTTAGAGCAATAACTAATACGAACGTACGCATACGTTGAGAAATACAAGAGTCTGTGCATTCTCATGCATCACTTCAACATTCTTATTGACCACAGCGAAAGAACCGATAAGGACTGATAACAACGGGAAGCGGCTAGAGGAAATAGGCGCCTACCTGTCTAGTGGACAGTTCGGCGAGGTTTATTTATTTTCGCGAATTTTCCCGAGTGCACATCCAAAACGGGAAAAGAAATACTGCGCGAAAATCTTTTTTTCCAATAGATTTGTATTCCACTGATAATGTCAATACCATGAATTAAATTCTCGGCATTTTGGCTAACTGTTAAAAATCGCGAAAATACGCGGAATTTCCCGTCTAGGGCCTATACACTTATTTCCCTAGGGGAAAATAGGCTTCATTCCCTGTGATCCTCTCTTCGGCATCTCCCATCTCGCAAATAGTTAAACTATTTGTGGTCCATGTGACGGCATTTTAACGCATCAGTATGAACATGAATATGTTCATGAGGGATATAATACCATCTCAGTGCGGATACTAAGACTGACAGGCTTGACCAGCGTCGGACTGAAGCGCTCCCAATGCAAATCATTCACTAGGCCCTGTATATGTAACACCTATGGTTTAAAGATATCTGCCTTCTCTAGCCTGAATAAAATCGTCCGCAGTCGACAACTAAATAATTATAGTAGATTCACCCAATCGTGTCACCGGAGGAAACAGTGTTTGGACAAGCGTCGATTAGATTGGAGAGGAGGTAGAATAATGTTGCCCGAAATCACCCTGTTTCATGAAAGAACTAGATAATCTGGCCTTCATGTTTCATGGCGAGTAAAAAGACGTTGGTGTTCTTTTGCTCCCAACACTTGGCGCTCAAAAGTCTGTCAGTGATTTTCCAACTCACCCTGTTACATTGATGCCATTGATGCAAATCGATTTAGTTAGAATGTTTGAGAGTTGATGTAGCTATAAATGCATTTACGGTTACTTTGAATGATTTTTTATTAAGTTCATAATTGATTTTTCTCTGCTCTCGGACTACCTTCTTCAATAGCTTTAGCGTGGAATTTTAATTTGCCTCCACTGCACACCCCACATTCGATGACTAATACCTTTGGAAAAGGTACTAGAAGGTGACACAGATGGGTTGAATCTACTATAAAGTTCACGCGCATAAAAAAAAATCACACTATAGAACATGCAACATACAGAACCTGCAAAGTCCTCCATTGTTGAATACTCTCAAGATGATGCGAAGTAGGCCTATATTGTGGCACCATTGAAGTTAAAGGTGGACTGCTATACGAGTTTGTTTTGACGTGCTGGAATATTTTCCCTTTCCAAAATATCATGTTGAACAGATGGTGTAGAGTGCAATAGGCTTTAGGCGTTTTGTTGGCGTTATTATTGTTGACCAGTTAGGGGCCTATTGCAAAACTGACCCTATAAAGTTAATAGCCCGTGTTATTTGACGCTTTCACATATTGTTATCATGGTTATGCTACCAACAGACGACGGTGAGCCAGCCTTGCTATAGATCCACAAGCTGATTAATGTTTGACGTGCATGAACCAGAGGGTTGTTTACATTAGCATATTTTTGGTACATAAGATGGCGATAGCAAACTCTATCTTTTGCAGATTCCTTCTGTCAGACATAATATGCAACTGCTTTCAACTAAAGGGGCATTTTACAATTTTGACCCTGGGGCGGAAGGTTTGTTCTGAATCACTCAAACCCTTTGGTTACTCGAGAAGTGGTCACAAATGTCTGCTGAGATCCCCGGTGAGAAAGGAAAATCCACATTTTTATAAACTAGTACCACCTTGGTATCAAAATCGGACTTGAGTATTAGATAGTTTACATGTGACGTCAACGCCGGGCAACGAACAAGCACTTGCCGGTCAGTAGGCGGAGCAAGGGGGTGAACCATTCAAAACCAGTCGTACGTGCTGGGCGCTGACATTTGCAATATTGCACGGAATAAAAAAATATCATTGGGGGCTTGTAATACACCTAATGTAAATTCGATACCAACAATCCCCAAAAATTCAGTTGTTGGATGTTGGGTGCTATTGGGTGGAAAATTTTGGTCCTACCCATGGCCACACAACGAATGAAATGACCACATCAGTCGTCTTGATTGAAATACAACCGCCTCAATGATACCTCTTTTCACCTAAGACGCGCAGTGCATTTAAATGAGAAAAAGAGTATCTGAGCACAATGATCCAGGTACACTATTTTTACACCTGCCACCTCTAACACATACATTAATTTGTCTCACTACCGATTAGTGTATCATATGCAAAGCGGCACCCACGTCATGTGGAAGAAGCGGAGGAGCCATTGCTTTCTATTGTTGGTACCTCTTAGTTTTTCTATTGTGGTCGGCAAAACATGCGAGACGGTGAATTTCTAAAGATTACGTAACGTTTTGGCCTCTTCTATCTATATAAAACCTTTTGTGCGTGATCACCAAGGGGGGACAAGATCCATTCAAAACCCCAACAAGTCGTCCGTGATGGGCCGCTGAACATTTTGAATATTGCGCGGAATAAATTATTGTTTGGGTGCTTGTATACACCGAATGTCAATTCAGAGTACAAACAATCCGGCCAAATATCAGTTGTTGGATGTTGAGTGCT
>JAMKCH010022269.1:0-22014 GCA_023653785.1 Ophioderma brevispina | reverse complement strand
ACACACTCGTACGTCGGAGCTCTAACACACACAAAAATTATATCCGTATGTAACGGACGGTGAAAAACATAGCCGGACAAACCAACAAAGTTGATTTTTTAGTAATCTAGATTAACTAAGGTCAATAGGGCCATTGTGGTCAAAGGGGGCACATGGGTCATCATAGAGATCATTCTGGCATACAGAAAGATCCTGGGACCAGTGAGTTCCTTAGTTTGTCATAGCATTTCAGTTGCAGATGTGTTTTATTATGTAGATTGACACAATGGGGGTCAAAGGCAATACTAGGGGACTATTAGAGGCCACTCTATATATACTCAATATGGGACTAGGGTCAGTGTTTCTTTTGAAATGTGTGAAGGTAATCGGCAAATGTACACTAAACAGTTTAATTAACACTCAGGTTACCCAGCATGCCTTACAGTGATCTGTAATGCAGCAACTTCAAGCTTGATAACAATCGTATATGATTCTCTTACAGCACAATACTTGACGCTGGTTGCCACACTTAATAATGATAATCAGAGGGGTCATGGAATATGGTAGCCTAGCAAATTATCCGATTTACGGGGTTATTGACAAATTTTGCTGACTCTTGTTGAACAATGTTTGGATATTCATAGTCAAAATGTAATTAAAGTTCTGGCAGATGTGTTCCACAGATTTAAACTTAGTATTGATGCCTTACCACTTATTTCAACATTTCCGCTTTTCAACGAACGCGGGATATTTAAAAGGTAAAGTCGAATGTTAGGCCAATCATGTAGTGGAGCACGTCGACAAAAATATCTAAAACCCGTCAAAAGTAAGGCAAGAGTGTTGTCGTCCCAACTCGCAATAGTATATAGTATCACAGTGTAAGGGTATAAAAATATTCCAAAGTATGCCCACCGCTGTCGCAAGAAATACCCTTCTTTTGTTTATAATATTTAGGATCGCAATATTTATATCTAGGAACCTAATATATTAAAGCTGCCTTCAAACTTTCAAGGACCACTTATAAATTCCAGAACTGGTTTTCAACAGTTCAAGGCTGCATTAACACGGTCAACGTAGTGTTACTTCGTTTAGAGGAACAGCCCCGCTGGGCATGGGTGGTATACATGTCGCACAGAATGTCCATTGTATCGAAGACAGCCAACAAGAACTTAATAATGACAACCAGATTAAGGTTTCTCAGCGTACACCAAACTGGTTCTCAAAGACCTCCAAAAATATAACCAAATACATAAACTAAAACATTCATAAAACTTGCCGTCGAAAAACCAACAACCAACAAACCAAACTTTTTTACCATCCTATACCATAACCACTTATGAATAGTCAGTCTAAATGCATCATGGGGAAAAAAGGCTTGGCTTCTGCAAAGGACGATAACACGATACCAAATTTGCTAAGGTACGGACTTAATATTTTTGAAAGTTTTGCTTCCTAAAGTAGGCAAAGTATTACTTTTGCTGAAAATTCTGAGACTTGGTTGCAAAATACACCGAGTATTAACATAACTCAAGGTCTAATCTAGTAAAACAAATTCTTTGTGTAATCTTATTATTTAGTAGTAGGAGCGACCTGCTCCAGGGAATTGTTTACAACTAAATCTACCTCAAAGTCAAATGAACTCGCTTGTGTTTGACCTCAGTCCAGTAAGCCCTTGGTAGAGTATAGGAACACGATCACCATTTCATTCGCCAGAAGAACCCCCTAGAAACCGGTTAAATAGGTGCACACATAAACCAATAGCTTCAGTCAGAAAGACGGACACGCACGGAATCAAATAATGTCCAAAACTTGACACAAAGATACAAAAAAGTTACCCAAACTGACTCCCGTTCACTAAAATTCCAAAAATAAAACCTACGACGAAAGGCCCATTAGCTCTAGAACAATTTGCGAATTTTTGGCGAAAACGGACATAAACGGCCGACTAGTTTCGCAAATAAGAGCGACATTATTAAAAACACGCCGCTCTCGATGGAAAATCCATCAATTCAATGAAATTGATGGCTTTTTAAAAAGAATTTCTTCCAGTTTCTCTGGAAGAAATTGAAGAAATAAGAAAGGTATTATGAACAAACAAAATAAAATACACCAATTCATCTGTTTGCACTTCAAATCATCAAGGTTACTTTAAGGATTCACACTGATTAAGGAAGGAGGTAAAGCCAGCCCCCACTGCAAAATGGTGTTTTTTTTGTGGGCCGGTATCTAAGTGTACCCCTAAAAACGTTTGTTTGGAGAAATGGCGAGATCTGGGTTGAAATCATGGTGCTATCAATATTTAAAGTATAAAATCTGTAGGAATATCAATAAAAGTTGGCATAATACTTTCATTTTGATCTGACATACACTTTTAACTGTATTCTGACAGGGAACACCTGACTGAAAAGTGCCTGACTCCAGGGTCCACGGTGCATGTAGTCTTCACAGTCCCAGTAGCTTGAAAAATTTTGGGATAACTATCCTAATTTCATGACTGATCAGGGACATAGGAGATAAGAGAACATAGACTTTAAGGTCTAAGATGATTCCATTGCGGAGAAAATGACGTTTTCATCTCACCCATTTTGTACAGGAACAAATATGACTGGGGGCAGCAGGGGAACAGATGAGGGAAGCGGAGTCAAGTGAGCTGAAAATATGTAAAATGAGTTGCTACACAAGGTCTAAGGTGCAAAATTCAGCAGGCTGGCTTGTGCGAATGTTGTACCCATAGTCGATTAAAATAGCCACACCATGGATAAAACATAGGCATGGCAACTTTTATTTGAAAACCTGTGTATGGCATGATTATACCATGCCAGTAATGACTGTTCTTCTTATCCAGAAGTGAGCCCGAGTCCCCCTCCACGTGTAAAACCCTTCCACGATAAGCCCCTCCATTCACTCCTCAAAGGCCAGGCACTCTAAGGAGCAAAGAGTTTAAGTTATATTAGGCAACAAGAAAAAGTTTGTCTAAGAAGAAATGTGAAACATGCAAATGCGAAATAGGGATTTGAAAAAAATACTGATTTTTGAACTATTTTTTTCATTTTTTAGGATTGCTTTGCAGGCTGCATTTTTATTTTTTTCTGAAAACGTTAACAAACAATTTCAAGTGAGCAAAAACCGAAAAAAATATATCCTGAAAAGACAATTTTAAACAAAATGAGTGTGGTAAAGAAAACTTCTTTCTTAGCCTTATTTATGATATATGTTTTAAAGTAATGGAAAACGGAACTGCGTTGTTTTTAGCAGTTATCCCAAGAAACCTTCAGTAGATAGCAGAAAATGAATTTTTAGGACAATACTATTTTGTGCTAGTTAATTGAAACTAAGACATTATTCTCATGAATGAGTATCCTTGCAATATTATAAATTTGTTATACAACTCAATTTGTTTTGTGCCCTGCCATAAAAGTCTACAGACCATAGTAACTTGTTTTACCAAATTCTTCCAGGAGTGCATTTTAACTACCCGTATCACAGTTATAATTGCATATGCCAACAAATGAGGAAAACCTTTTAAAATCTGTATCGCCAATTTGTTAAATTTTAAAACACAAATCATGAAAGATATATCAACCATTATTGTTATGTCTTTTACATGCTGTGTATAATACCGATCTAACTTGTATTTTTCACAACATGTCTAATACGATTAACTTTGTATTGCTTAATGCGGAGAACCTGGGCTTATTTCCAGGGAGATTTTTAACTTTGCTAAGAGATGAAGATGTTTAAGTCTTTACACAGGAGTAAATAAAGAAATGAGATTAATGATAGAAACAAAGGAAAAGAAGAAAAACAAAAAACAATATAATATATATAAAAATAAAATTATGATAAATTTTGTTGATTTTGTAGACTTTTAGCCATGGCCTTACTACAGCCCAAAAATCTAACATATAAAATTATTTGAAATTCAAGATGTGGGCCCTGGATACCGACAAAATTAAATTGATTTTGATGAAAATGTCTGGTAATAAATCATTAATCACATGTATAATATAACTGCCTTAAAGATTTACTTGTTTCAAACAATAGCAACATTTCGTTTTTTTGAAAAAAAATCTATTTATGTGGTAGACACATGGAAAAAGGTTTAAACTGAGAAAACTTCGAAATAGTTGCAAAACTGCATGCATGCCTTGCACAATGACAATAAATGGCCTATCGCCTGTGGCAAAATTTGCCATTCTATGACCCCATGCCTCACAAAACAGTATATATTTTGTTGCCAAAAACCATGACTGCGAAAGGTGCAGTAGCCTTACAGACAGCCAAAATATCCTCCACCATTCTTTTTGGTGAGTACATTGAGAGTGTTGAAAAACAAATATTAAACGTAAGTAAAAAACATTCAAACTGCTATCATCGATATAAAGTAATATAGAGTTTCAGCTTAAAGCCTCGATATGATGTAATGTTAGACATTGCATTATTCATGGTAAAACTGATACAAAACAAGGAAGTTAGGTAAATTACTACTTTATACCCTGTAGGCCATCTTTGGCAGGCATAGCCTTCTTCATATTTTGCAATTGTTGTCATGCTTTCTATGATTGTTAGTGTTCATGGAGACATAGCAACAGGTGGGGCCCTTTTTATGGCAAAAACTACGTATCTCAAAATTCAGCCTTTGGGATATTTACCTACAAAGTTCATCCGTTTTCATTTTTCATGGGCATTTCCGTGATCACACAACCTCATCCCTGATTACCTAAACAAGTTGAGAATTTTTATATCATTGAAACCGTTAGCCCTAGTAATCCATGTGTACCTAATCATCTGAACCGTTAGCCCTAGTAATCATGTGTACCTCATCTTTGTGCCAAATCGGCCGGATTTCGAGGGTGTGACAAAAGAAGAAGTAATCCAGCAATGAAAGAAATTTAAAGCATTTCTGAATTCTGCTTAATACTGCTTTTGAGAAATGTGATGTTTAATATAAGCAAACCAATTCATTACTCAAAATGTACACATCTTATCAAAGCTCTTTATGTACTGTAAGCAAACATCATATAAACTTTAGTGAAAAAGAACAATTTTAATTATGAAACCAGAATTAGAAATTTCTTAATATTCCTTTCAGTGCTGAGTTACGTTTGTCAACCCTCGATTTGCAACTTGCCCGTAAACGGAAAATTGTGAGCATATATCTTGGCCTATGGGAGCCTGGGAAACAAACCATCGCTTATAAACAAAACTGCCAAGGGCTAATCAAATAAAACATTGTGAATAGCTTTTCTCAAGGATATTAGTCAGGTTTCCTTTTGATGGTCTGCTACTGGTAATCCTGGTAGTACCTACCTGTGCCAGGGCCGAAGTGGTCATCGGCTAACCTGTCATGTCCACTGGTTTTCTAAGGAAATCTGAATGAGGAGGGTAGCTGGTTAATGTTGGTAATAATGAAAGAGAAGATCTACCTACAGGGCATCAGCTCTGGAAAAGCTAATGGCAGCCATCTAGCACATGCTGCCCGTTGCATGGTGGGCGTTGTTGCCCACAGGCTAGGCCCACTGCCACAACCCGTGGATTGGCTATCAGAGGCATCCGGTCAATTATCTTTTGGCTCTAGTAAATCCTCACACAGCAAATATTGCTGAGTGTGAGGGATCTGGCCACACCGTTTAAAACGGTGACAAAACCGGAATTTAAACTTTGGTTTAACTAACTAACTATCTAGTGGAACATGAAGAAAACAAAATGTGCTGGAATCACGAAATGCACCTTTAAAATTTGTAAATTTTTGAAAATCATTGGAAATTGCGTGTAAAAACATGCGATTTTTCATATTCCTTTCATTTTGAGGGTTACTGATTAATCCTGGGTTAGAATTATATCAAGTTTGTAGTGTTGCCATAAAAAAATTTAGAGACTGCATTATGGCAAAATACACATATTTCAAAGCTGAACACAAAATTCTGGATCCAGAATTTATAACAATCTTTGTGATTTCTATATTAACGACTTCGACTTGAGCTTATTTCACACAATGATTATTATATGGACCAGCACTATGTATGCCGTATGCAAAAAAAAGTGATTTGTGTTGAAAATTGAGATGCGCCTCTTCGAAATATCTTAGTCGGCCTTTAAAAGATGCGCAGTTACAGGTGCGTGTTCCAATCGTCTTTGGGACACCCCCCCCCCCCCCCCGATTTACCTACCGGAATTAGTCATCGATTTTGATATCAGATTGAAAGGTTTGGTATTTTTCCTCACTGTCATCCTTAATTTGAGCCTTCAAACCATTTTCATTCCCATGATAATAAACAAAAAACTGCGGGGGTTTTAATGGTTAACCATCAATATGCATTAATTGTCTACTATAAAAACCGCAAGTGTTTTCCCACTGTACTTGATGGGCATATGTGCACGTGTCCCAGGCTCTCACATCGCGTAGAAACACAATAGACATAAATCAGAGCAAGCACCTTAAACCGAAAAATATCTTCACATGGCAAAAAGGTCCCCAGTTTTGGAATGTGTATTAACTCCCTCAAAAATGAAGACTTTGTTGAATGAAAAAACGCACCCCTAAAATGTCCCAAAGAACTATCTCAAAAAGTCAAAATTTTGAGTTAAATAGTAGTAAAATACAAGTTCTTGACAAATCAGTTTTGTCCCCGTAAATGGGGGTGGATGGATTTACTCCACACTCGTAGCAATCGCCTACTCCTCCTTCACTTCGGCCCAATTTCAATGATCATCACTACTCAACCCAACCCCAGGCCTCCTACTCGCCTCCTCACTTGCTTCTTCCATGTCTTCTTTAATAATCCATTTCCTCTCACCCATGCACCCAAACTCAAAAGTATTCTTAAAACATGCTTTCAGCCCTTCCTCAGCACATGCCCATGCATGCATACCACGTACACTATTTTCCTTCTCCAACCGGTTCCACGCTCTTCAAAACCCAAAACACGTGCATCACAAGTCCTCTGTCTTCTTCCTATCCATCAACTTCACACCCGGCGGTCGCGTTTTTCTGGGGTTTTATGCGTCCAGGACGCCGATTTTTGGAAAATTAGCTAATTATGGACTCACTGAATTCACAAGCAGACCCGGGAGGGAGTTTGGGGGTCCAAAAATTTCAAATGGACGCAGGCAAACCACACGTCCGTGTGTTACTATGTGGAATTGAAAACCTCCCAATTTACTTTACCGGAATGGAGATAAAAAATGTGTACGTTCACCAACATTAATATTTTAAAACGACGTTGGTTCTCAGCTGATTTCTTTGCCGAACCTGCCAGATATCCATCAAAGTTCTTCATTATAGAACGCCCTTGATGTGCGATGAATGGGTTAGCCAATCAAAAAAAATATTTACTGACCATAATTTCCATAAATTACAGCTTAACCCACGGCAAACAGCAAACCATTTCTGCAGAACAATTCTGACATACTAAGGAGTCTGCCCAGTCTGCCATGCTAGGGAGTTCAAAATGGCCGACCGGACATACAGTGATGTGGACGTGGAAAACTTTCCTAAAAAATGTTTCATCCTTTTAACTTTCAAAAAATGCAAAACCCTATAATTGTTAGTAGCGAATGTGTTTTTCTGTTGATTCGTGGGCATTTTGAAGAATTGCTCAAAGAAAACCATTTTTCTTGGCGATTTGTATTTCCTAGGCTTGGCTTACAGAAGTGTTACACAGGACGGCCTATGTGAAGCCCTTTGTGTGGTGCCTCAAAAATTTGGAACTTCGGATGAAAAGGTGAGAAGAAAGGGCAAACTTTGAAATTGATAAAACATCTTCAAAAATACCCTGTAAGCATATGATATTTAGTGAAACTTGTATTGGGATAAAAGTTAGTCAGTATGTTTGCCCTTTTTTCTTACAGTGATGTAGTTACATTGACGGAGTTCTCTGACGTCTCGATTTTTGTTTTTTGTCACTATTTGGGGATTGATAGTGACAAGTTGAGATAGGGCCTTTTTGGATTCAAGGTGAATTAAACTTACAGGTGAACGAGAGATTTCAAATAGACAGGTGTCCGAAAAAATTGTGAAAATTCTGATTTGGGCACTGGTGGTTTAAGGCTTTATATCAAAAATATCACCATCTGTAAGTAAGGATATTAAAGCAATAGTGGCACATTTTTGAAGAGCGCCCCTAATTTTTAAAATTCTCAAAAGTTGATATTTTGGCACGTTTACGTTGGTAATTGTTAGGAAAATATACCTGAAAACGAGAATGCTATGAAATGCGTATTTATCATAAAAGAAGCGATTTTGCTAATTAGAATGGGGACCCAGATGGGAACTTAACGGCAGAGAGGAAAGGCTTACGTTTATGTCACGTCCATGATGAAATAGGCCACCTCTAGAAGATAACCTCTAACTTGCTTTGCCTGAACCAATAAACAAACTAACAGATGAGCGTAGACACGTACATGTCGCTATTCCCGGCTATTTTGACATCGAAGGCCGGTTCCAGCAGCCATTGAATTATTATCGGGGATCCCCGATATAATTATTCTAATTACAAAAATCCTTCGTTGGTGACACACAGACTTTTCGAGCTAAAAAGTCACAGGTATAGTTATTCCCCAGTTACCAATGCAATCCGTTGTAAAAAAATCTCACTTTTTGGGAAAAAGTGGGGGCGCGCTTCAAAAAAAATGTGCTAATATTTCTTTAAGCTGAGAAACTGCTTCATTTGGTACAACAATGTGAAATTTCTAATTTTGTATAGGAGCAAATAGTAAGGAAATCCTTTGAGTGCCTAATCTCTATGAAATCACACATCAGGACACCTTACCTGGATGTCTCAAAATCTTCTCGTTGCACCTTTAAAAGGTGCCACTCCAACTGCCCAGGTATTATGGAGGAATCAGTTACCACTTCTGATCATTGACATGGCGCTTTATAGGGAGTATGCCATGGGTTGTTCGAGAAACCAACTTTTTGACCAATTAATTATCCACGTTGGACCCCTTTTTTCTGGTGTGGACCCCTTGTTTACAGACTAAAGGTGGGGTTTTGGGGGTCCAATTATCTTCCACTGGACCCCTTACTTTTACCATGCAGCGCTACCCCTGCTCACACCACACCAGCTTCTCCTCATTTGCTTTAGCTTTCTGTGTCCTTTGCAAAATCCCCATACTTATTTTCACCAAACACCAGCTCACTCCCATTAAGCATCACGATATCACAACAACTTTAACACACCATTCCTTTCAGCTCAAAGGAAATATTTTCCTGTTTGTTTGTACAACGCTCCAACAGTTCCCTAAACTTCAGCCACCCATACCTCACTCTACAGCTCAAAAAAAAATGGTATAATTAAAAAAAAATGATTTTTTTTTCAATATTAAATTTCAACATAGTAATTTTGGTACATCGCATTAAGAAAAATATCGGGCTGTTTATTCTCCATCTTCCCATCCCCCCTCTGCTCATTCCAATTAATTTGTTTATATGCTTGGTTCAATCGACCAGATAAGTTCCGTTTACTGCAGAAGCCAAAAAATCAAGTTTATGCCACTGGTTATTGAGTGGAAAAACGGTTTTGAAAAAATAGGTTAAACATTAAGTTATTCACATTTGAACACAGATTTGAAATTTTCAAAAAGGGAATAACTCATACAAAGAAACTTTAAAAGAAAGCGAAAACAGTACGTTACAGTGGAAATTATCTTCAATAAGTTCTGGCTGTAAGATAAAGTGTAATAAAACATTTTTGATATTACTGTTGTTTAAAGGTCCATGGCCCGATCACTAATAGCCTCGTCCCCAGACCCCGGTTTTATCGGAAGTGGTCGCAATGTTCAGAAGAAGAGACTATTTTTCTCATGTACCCTGTGTAATTTTAGGGCTAAAAGAGTTTTAGTTTGGAAAGTTATGAGCGAAAATGTACTCAATTTTGGTCGACCAATATTAATTTTTACACAGTACTCTACGGGGCTCACAAATTCACGTTTAGCGCTCACATAAAGACGGATTGAAATATCGGCGAGAAGGCAACTTTCACAGATGGGGGTTTTTGGGTGGACGGCCATTTTATCACTTGAAACACTTATCACTTAAATTGGATATCCCCCTTTTAAGAGAACCATGGACCATACAGAACCTCCACTTACATTCGGCGGGGAGAGTTTTTTTTTTTATGGTCACTTGAAGTATCATGAAATGCCAAAGTCCTACATGGCACCTTGATATTTTGCTTCCAAATTAACATTTATTAACTTCAACAATTAGTTAATGCACAAAGTACAGTGCAATATTTTTTAAACCATTTTTTAGATTTGAATGAAGAGTGTTTATTTGGTTGCAAGTATAGTCATTCTTGCATGATTTTAACAGATACCAATTTTGCCAATAAATTCAAAATCTCCATTTCATTGAGACATGCATTAAATAGTTGTATTTGTTTTTATTTATGACAAGAAAAAGAAAATATATATCATTGAACTTATTTATGTTGACTATTAAGCGTATGTCAAGAAAACTAGATTACTTGTGACTTTAATCTGTTTTTTGCTTCTTTTGCACAAGTGGCAATCTTTTGTGAGATTCAGAAAGTATGTAACAGTACTAAAAACAACTCCGTTCCATGCGTAAAAGTGGCACAAAAAATCGATCAGTTGGTTATCACACTAAATTGATACATCTCTAACTGACAAATGCAAATAAGATTGAAATAAACGTTGGAAGGCCCCAAGTCTTTGTTTTCAATTTAGCCAAGTAAATTGGACTTATTTGAAAATTTATATTTCACCATTTTTTTTTCTGATTTACCATTTTTTTGAGCCAGGCTGTTTGCTGTCACAGCCGACTCGCATATACACCCATCCCACTAACCCTGTCCCCCAGGGTACATGAACTTCTTCACCGATTCCAGCTCATTCACACAAAGTTTCATCTGTTCCACTCTTCCCAAACAAAATCTCGTGCCAAACTTGGAGTAACTCTCTCCATATTTGTGCATCTCCCATATAGGATCCATTTTCCCCATTCTAACACCACACTGAATTTGCTTTTACCAGATAAAACTCTTGCCTAATCATGTTGATTTTCACAGTCTCCATTGCGCATATTTTCGGGATCACCGGCATATATTACAAGAGTCGGTATTTTAGTGCTTAAACAGACTTTTCTCCCTCTTATTGTTCATGCTTAATGACTTCTGAGAGTGTAGTATGTAGTATCGCATCCACTGTGAAATAATACCAAATAGTTGACTATTGCGAAACAATAGTCATAGTCGCAACTATCGGCAAATAGTCACGACTCGCGACTATAGTCGACTTAGTCATGAACCTAAGTCAAACATCACTAACCCACACAACTCTTATACACCATACCTTTCATTTCAAAGAAGAATCTTTTCTCTTGCACAACTCCCCAAAGTTCCTAAATTTCACCCACTGTAGCTGTCACCAGCCACCTCACATCAACCACCCCCAACTAAACCTGTCCTCAGGTACGTGAACTCCTTCACCGATTTCACCTAAATCACCCAACTTTTCCTCCTGTTCCACCATCCCCCAAGCAACCTTCTCGCATCTCCCACACAAAAAAATCTCTTGACAAATTGGGGGCACTATCTCATCGGTGTGCATCTCCGGGGATCCAATTTCCCGCATTCTCACACCACACTGAATTGCTTTTTACCCTCTTCACACACAATCACATCGGTCTACCTTATCACTACCGCCTCCCTCTCCGCCCCGCTCACCAGCACTTTTGTCGTCCCAAGATTTAACTTCAGACCCTTACACTCTCAAAAAGCCTTCTTCCAATTTCCAAAAACTTCTCCCAGTTCCTCACTTGCTCACACATTAATTAATACCAAGTTGATCAGCAAACAACTACACTAAAATTAATCAAACATTTTTTGCACTATCCGTAATACATCAATCACAAAAATCAATGGCGAAAAAGTACAGAACCTTGATGCAAACCCCACCTTCACATCAACTCCTCGGACAAATCAGAACCCAATTACTCTTGTTTGGCTCCTTCATTACAAAATCATCACTGCTCTAACAATACTTCGGGTTTCCCTCACTTCCTCATCGCCAACTCCATCACTTTCCTCAGTACTCTAATCAAATGCCTGCCTTCTCCAAGTTTGCAAAACACATACAGCTTCTTAGCTCGACAGTCCTCTTGCAACCTCTCAAATAAACATTGCAATCTATCGTAACCTTCCCTGGCATCGTTTCATTCCCTTCTTGACATGAAAAATAAACTAGTATATTTAACTATTACCCTCTATTTAGTAAAATTGCCGGCAAGATGTTTCTAACTTTTATTTACCCTCAATTTTGAGTAAAATTGCCAGGAAAGATGGTATATAACTTTATTATTCTTTTCCCCAGGATTGAATTAACTCAAATGGCTTTACAAAAACAAAACCAGCTACTCTGGACCTCAACAAAAAAGATACCATTAAAAATGTATGAGTTGCTGGGATATGGAGCGAGTGGTGAAGTCTATCGTGTAACATGGAAATCAACCCGGGGAAAAATTAGGGGCAGCAGCCAAGAAAATACCTTTAATTAAGGAAAAATAACAAGTGATGAACAATTGGGCAATGAACTCTACTACCTCCAGAAACTCAAGACCCCAATAGCATTGAGTATTTGGGCCATGTTGTCACTTCAACCCATGTGATAATAGTTAAAGATACGCAGAAAAGGTGCTGGTACGCCTACATCAAGAAAGTAACTCGCATTCCCGCCAAGACTCAAAGGACAATGGGCCATTGCAGCAGTGAGTGGTATCCACTATCTTAAGGGAGAAACAACGTCTTGCATCGTGACTAAAAATCCTCCAATTTCTTGATAACTGCTGATAACACATTGAAAGATATTGCGATTTTGGGATTGCAAAAGATCTTACAAGTATTCCAGGAAAGCCAAAGTACTACAGGAACATCAGATGGCTGGCTCTGCTTCCGGAAGTCCTTCACAGACTTTATGCTGTCTCCTAAGGCAGATATCTTTGGCTTTATGGGGATAACACTTTTGGAGATGGAGACATTTGAAGAGCCATATAAGGGTCAAATATAAAGCAGGTCAATGTGGCATGTTGGGAACTCATGAGTTACGACCAGAGATTCCCCAGAACTGCTCTGCTGCAATTAAGAGATCTGATAGAGAGATGTTGGGACAAGATTGGAAGAAACTGCCAGAAGTTGCAGAGATAATAAAACTGGATCAAGTAGGTACATGATGTTGTGATGGAATTCCAATCAGGTGTGTCAATAGACGCGGGTTCAACAGCTCGGGTATTCTGACAACTTCTATGACGCAATAAATCCGATTCTAATGCATGGAAAGGAACCTTAGCTTTCCTAGTGCGGTCCATGAAAAATAAGTGGAGCGCAACGAATTTCAGCTGACTAAAAATAAATACTCTTCCGAGTCTCGATGTCACATTTTTAAAATGCTCCACAAAATATGTACAAAATGAAACAACTCTTAAACTATCGCTAGTTCCAACTAATAATAGCAATCCTCTAACTCAGTAGCGTTGAAGTATTCTGTGAAATCAGCTCACCTTGACCCCGATGGCCCTGACCTCTCATTGCACATGCGCGTTGTGAATTGCTTGACCATATCAAGCTCTGTGACAGAATATCTTAGCTCACTTTACATGAAATTCCTCTGTGTGGCCCTGTTGCGGCATTTGTACAGCGTTGTCACATTCGATGCTCATTGTGTTATATGCCCATGCATTATGACATGGCAACCATACCTATTAACAGAGTCCCTAGCTTTGCTAGGGCGAAGCAAGCAATTCCAATGGCCACAAATTACGTATACAGTCTCCACAAGTTATTGGTAACGGCTATAAGATTTCATGAAAGAATACTACATTTTAGCGATAACGTCGCTTAATTTTTTAAAGTTGATTAAAACTTACTGTTCAGCACAATTAAATTGAGGGTAGAGATTTCTTCCTCTGCAAGCTTCGCAAAAGGTGCAGAATTCGGTAATCATTTTGGCATTTTTGTGCCGTTAAATACATTTGATTCTTGATTGTGTTTTTCAATCGAGAGATGTTCTAATGAAGTAATAATATATTGAGAAGACAATCATAATCCCAACCTGATATCAATCACTTTGACTTTTTGGTTTTTGAAACGTCATTGCACTGAATAAGTCTATGCTATGCCTTGCCACTGTACTCGTCTCTAATTTCTAAATAGCCCTGATGAGACTTTCAGACTCTGGATGATCATTTACTATACAACATGGCAAGTAATTTTTTTTGCCATTTGGCATAATATGCAGTAATTTTTTGAAGGGAACTCTAAATTCACCATGATTAGACAATTTTTGAAACCCCTAAAATTTCTTGTTGGACCCCCAAAGATTTCGGATTTTGCAGCTTTAAAGTGTGTCCACACAAATGAAACCGGGACCCTTGAGATTTGGAGCCCAGCGCTAACCCTGATTAGACGTTATGACTGGATGCTGCTTGTTTTGTCATACTGACATGAGTGCATTGATTCTTGCCAATTAACAAAAACAAACAATATTCAAACTACATAGTTCTCTTTGTTTACAAGGATGAGTTAATATTTATTCATATTCTCATAAATGGGTGTATTGCCTGCATTCCAATCAAATTTCATGCTGGTGTAAAGATGCTAATGCCAACGCAGGTCACTGATATCTTACAATGAATGTGTATTTAACAATACGCTTTACAATGAACTCTGTGTATGACAATCCCATGGTTCCCACCATTAGAACTCAAACGCATGCATCAAATATTGAAAATTACAGAAATAAATGAACAATGCCTTTCAGAAGTCCTTAAAGCATGGTGCCCAAACAACTAACTCATGTTACACGCCTGGCTAGGACTGACTGGGGTAATCAACTTTTGCAACTCATCAATTGTTTGCTTTTTACCTCTATCAACTTGACTTTTTGGGACTTTGCTGCTCAAATATTAAATTTTAAAAGTAATTAAAGAGGCACTACCTGATCCTGAGCCTGAACCCACCACTCATCCCATCAAATATGGGTTGTTTTGGGTTACTCAGAAATGTAACAGTAGTCCCATTTCCTGAATCCTAAATTTGAACAGCATCCGGTGAAGCTCAAGGGAACATATTCTCTTATGCGATTGTAGGGTTCAAGTCCCCTTCTCTAAAATTAATTTGTACTTAAAACCGGGTTTTTGATGCAGTTCTACCTTTATCATTAACACTTTGATCTCAGCAATTGAAAAACTAGAATTTTGGCTTTCGTGCTTGCTATATTCAAAGAATATAAGCTGTGGGCCGCTCCATGACCTTTGACCTTGGCATATGGCCTTTGACCTCGTCAACATATGAGGGATCCCTTGATGCACCTATGACACAAGTTTTGTTCCAATTGAACTTCAACTTTTCAATTGAGGTCAATTTTACATTTTTAGTATATTTTCACTTGCCCTCACATGACATTTGACCTTGACACATGACCTTTGACCTTGACACATGACCTTTGACCTCATCAACATATGAGGGATCCCATGGTGCAGCTATGACACAACCTTTTCAATTGAGGTCATTTTTTAAAACTTAACACAATTTTTAAAAACTTAACATTTTAGCATATTTTTCAACTTGACCTCACATGACCTTTGACCTTGGCATATGACGTATGACATTATCAACATATGAGGGATCCCATGGTGCACCTATGACAAGTTTGGTTCCAATTGAACTTCCAACTTTTCAATTGAGGTCAATTTAAAAAAGTTAAAAATTAGTGCAATTTTAACATTTTAGTGACACACACACGCATCCACACAACGGATTGCTAAGTGGTCCTGCCAGCTATAGCTGGCGGCCCACAACTATAGCTGACGGCCCACAAAAATGCGGTTCTCCCATGGTCAATTGCCTTGCATGACTTTTGACCTTGGCATGTGACCTTTGACCTCATTAACATATGGGGGGTCCCATGGTGCACCTATGGCACAAGTTTGGTTCCAATTGAACTTCAACTTTTCAATTGAGGTCTATTTTTCAACTTGACCTTGGCACATGACCTTTGACCTTGGCACATGACCTTTGACATTGGCACATAACCTTTGACATTGGCACATGACCTTTGACCTTGGCACATGACCTGTGACCTTGGCACATGACCATTAACCTCATAAACATAGGGATCCCATGGTGCACCTATGACACAAGTTTGGTTCCAATTGAGGTCAATTTTAAAAAAAATGTAACATTTTAGTGACACACACATTCACACACACATCCACAAACACATGCACAACGGATTGCAAAGTGATCCTGCCAGCTATGCTGGCAGCCCACAAAAATCCAGATTTTTAAAAAATTTATGGCCAGAAATCAGAAAATTTCTGGAAAAGTTACATTTTTGAATTACTGGAAATGATTTGTACAGTACTCTATGGGCTATTGTAATATATACACAAAATTACCACTTACGTTATGTGGTATTTTGATTTCAACTGAAATTCAAATTAAGGTTATGTCAGCAATGGCCTTTCCTATAAAACACAGAAAAGTAAATATTGTAATTGGGTGGGGCACCTTTGAAGCTTAAGTATTTTTTTATTAAACATTACATGAACCCAGATTTACACTTACATTATTTTCTAAAAGCTTTGTGTAAATTGATTTGTGTAGATATTCTCATGCATTCCTCATTATTTTAGCATTAACACTTTTGCTGAGTGTTTTAAGTGCTAGTGTACAGTACAAGTGTCTCAGTTTGCTGTAGTGTGCACACTGCATTATAAGAATGAGCCTGGTAATAGACATAGCAGTGATTGAATCATCACAATCATTTTTATATTATTATCATTTAATATTTTTAATATTGCTCTTTACATCCATGCAGGTTTGCAGTGGCACTACAAGCATGAAATAAACACAGATGTGTCTGCATGCCATTGGGTTGACCATCAACACTTGGCTGTCTGTAAATGGGGCTGTGTGGATGTGTATGCGGTGACTACAGAGGTATCACACCTGGCATATACACTCACATCTGATGAGTGGAAAGGGAAGGCAATAAGAGGTGTAGCAGTGAGTGAATCTATGCCTAATAGCATACTGGTTGTATGTGAAGGCAAACCTTATGTGTATGAATACCCATGTCATGTGACAACAAAACAGGTAAAGAAATACAAGATCCATGGTGATGAGGTAAACCCATGGTGTATGGCAGCTAATGACATCACTGCTGTCATTGCATTATTTTCAGGTAACACATTAGTGGTTTGTAGTCTGCCAGATTTCACCCATCAGTCACATGTACCAACCAGTGTTGACCCAAGTGATCTCAGCATCACCAATGATTACTTGCTGGTAATGGGTAGGAGTGAGATGTTAGTGAAACCATTGAGTGACCTGAGTCAGGATTTGTGTAGGATACAGCCACCTGATGGGTGGCTATTTCAATGTGTGTCCCTTAGGAATAATGCTAGGCAGATATATGCTGGTTGTAGGCAGGGTGATGACAAGGGTTGTGTGTACAAATACACATGGGATGGGATTGGCAAGCCACAGTATGTCAACACTGGTTGTGTCATTGATGGTTTAGGGTGGGTGGGATACAAGTGCTTATCAGTGACATCAGATGAGTTACTTGCAGTAGGTGAATGGGGATGGGATCATTATAACAAAGTAAAGGTGTTCAGCCTTGAATAGTCAGTTGAATAAAGTACTGTGAAATTAATTTCTGCATTTTTTTTTCAGAAAGCAAATGGGTTGTCTGTTATGTTTATGGAGGCCTTGAAGGTCCATAGGCTTACCTTATATTTGGCTACAGAAATGTCTAAAAAGTGAAACCAAAAGGTGATTTGGATTTGCTTAAAATCAATATAAAACAGACTGGATTTTGTATTTGCTCCTATGTAAAAATGGGCAATTTCACCAATATTTTAGATACGGATATTTTTGATCAGTGCAAAAAATTGGGGCTTTCAATGTTTTTGGACACCTGATGTGTCTCATTGACCACTGTGTTGTCATTTTTGTCCCAAGAAAATATAAAATCTTTTTGAGAGACAAATATCTATGTGGGATTCGCAGCTGTTTGAAAGTCTCATTTATTATTACCAGAATAAAACAAAAAAAAACAACAGCGACACACTTTTGACAACTAATATCGATTATTTATAGCACTGACTTCATCATGTGTAAATTTTGCAAAAATTCATTGCGGGCAAATGTGATTTTTCTTAATAATCTGGTTTAACACATCTCTCCATGGAAAATGTGCATATAGAGGGCGCTATAACATACAAGTCATGACCTTTGTAGGCCTATATGGCAAGATTCCTGCAATGGATATTTCTGCTTTTTGCAGAGGTAATAGCTCTTGCATGTCCCTGCTTATATCAGTTGTCAAAAATGTGTCGCCACTGCTTAAAATTGCTCTAAAAATAAAAGTGACGATTTGCGTTGCATCAAACAGCTGTGGATTACGCACACGTTCAATACTAAGACTGGGGTGTTCTATGATGAAAATATCAACTTTTAAAATTTTAGGTAAGTTATGAGAACAAGGTTGTGGATCATGATATGACCCTCTGATAGACAAGTAAATATTACGTGAGGTATGATATCCACCTTGTCAAAAAAGCACTAATATTATAACTGATAATAGAATTTAGATATTGTCAGCAGGCTTCAGCATTTTTGGTATCTGTTGTTTATACATACCTGAAACAAAATATATTTGTCTGCGGTGAAGAGCCCAAAGTTTCCCTGATACTTAAATCCATCAAAGGCTGAGTTGAACAAATCTGTGGTGAAAGTAGACACCATACAACAGAAGAAAACCTGCCAGGAGAGCTTCATGCTCCAAAACGATGACACCTCCTCCATAGCGAATAGCAGGCCACCCACTGGAGCACCGAATGCAGAGGCTACACCAGCAGCTGCACCGGCTGAGATGAAGTTACGTCTGGAGGAAGGGAAAAAAAGAAAAATAGAGAAAACATGAAAGGGTGTGATCTGATAGCATTTTGGTTTGCCTTTGCTAATGAAGATCACCAGTTCGAGTCCCGGTGAAGCCGCTTGCTTAGATTTACCTATATTTAATTCAGGATTCAAAGGGAGAAAGTGACATTTATTGATCCATAACCTTGATGATCCATAACCTTGTCTCAACTTACCTGAAAAAAAAATTAGTTTAACAAAATCATTGACATCAGTTTTGGTCTGCCTTACTGACATGCACTGTTTGATTTTTTCTTTTACAATAAATTTTGATAAAAGACCTCTCCAATCATCAAACTTCATTTTTGTGTCACATGCACTATTGTGCAGGAAGGCACATCCAAATTCTGTATGTCCATCTGTCTGGAATTGCATGTCATGGTAGGGTTAGAGGTCACCTACAATGTCAAAGGTCATTAGAGGATAACTTGTGCTGAGAGTGGAGAAATGGTGGATCGCAAAAGCAAGTGATACTAGTGGTTTGAGAACCACCTTGTTTGGGTTATATTGCTTATATTTGGGTTAAATTTATCTTGCATTGCTTAAAATTTAGCTTGCATATAAGAGAGAAAGCATCTGGGTGTATATTTCATTTTTGTGTCTATGTGTGCATGTGCATGTGTGCATGCACATGCGTGTGTGTGTGTGCCTGTATGTGTGTGTGCCTGTATGTGTGTGTGTATGCAATTGCAATGACTGATACTAGAGCAGAGGACCAGCCTTTGATCTTGTGACCAAACTCTGGGAACAAAGATTTGAAGCTGTTTTAGTGTTCCCTGATAGATGTTAAACATTTTGGATTTGGGCTTTCCACTTAAATGTTCTGGCTTTTGGGAAGGGGCAATAAATGTTAACACTGGGGTCAAAATTGAGAACTGTCACAATTGAATCAATTTGCATGTCCAATTACTTGCCTTCATACAGAATCTAAAAATGTATAGTTTGTTATAAATCAGACCTCAAATGAGGACACCATGGCCAAAATGTCAAGAGATCATCACACTTTTAGTCAAGGTCACATTTTGTTAAAGTGACAGGAGGAGATTTTTTTAGGATGCGAATTTCTCTCAAATTTCACTGGATCGGTTGTAGACCACCTACCGAGAACCTTTTGAAGGTTATTGGATAAACAGGTGCTAAAGAAAACCGCAAACCTTGTTTTGAACTTACATGCTATCGTAATCGTTCCCCATATAAAACCATGCGTTGACTTTCTGTCGTGCACGACAAACTACTAAATCATCATCTTATTACATAAAGACGGTGTATTGGGTTTATTCACTTCAGGTGTGATCTAATACATTAGTAAGCATTTCAAATATATAAAAAACCGGGGTTCGAGAAAAATTGGGGGCGCTTCTTTCTGGAAATCTCATGTCTCTTTAATATTAATTATCCAATTTTAAAGATACATGTGTCTAATATGTTTTCCTAAATGGCAAAGACAATTAAGCAACTTTTAATAGTACAAATGATAGTTTTGACTTGAAATACAAAATGAGAGCTATTTCACATTTATTCATATCGGCGCCAGGTACATTTAGACTATTGACATTCTATGAAAAAAAGTAGGATAGCATAGTGGTAGAGCAATCGCTTCCTCACAGAGAGGCCGATCCCCGACCAGGCACCTCCTGTTCACCCAGCTGGGAACGGGTAGCTGGTCTGTTTAGACTGGCAAAGGTACAGGCGGTGGAGAAAGAAACTGCCCACTCTACTCTATATAATGCCAAGGTTGTGTTTGCAATGTTGCTCTACCAACATGCCCCAATGCCCATTGAGTATGGGACTACGTTTACCTTTTTGAAAAAAGCTAAAGTGCTTATTTCATGGATTAACAAAGTTTTAAAAAGTTTAAAAGTTACCTGCACAGAGAAAATTCTCATGGGCCTGTGCATGCATGCACCTCAGTAATTTGAGGTCTGTTTCTTGTACATATCATATATGATGTTATTCTTTGTAATATTTTGTCCAATGTAAATCAGGACTTCCTTGGAGAGCAATGTTGTTCATTGAATAGGCTATGTTGGGTACTATGTTGGGTAAAGAAAGCTTAAAGGTCAATGGCCTGCTCGCTAATAGCCTCGTCCCCAGGGACCCCAGATTTTACCGGAAGTGGTCAACATTTTGGTATCAGAAGCTACTATTTTTCTCATTTACCCTGTAAAATCTTAGCGCTAAAGGATATTTGGTTTGGAAGTTATGAGGGAAAATGTGCCTCATTTTGGTTGACCAATATTAATTTTACAAAGTACTCTATGGGGATTACAAAATCACGTTTTTAGCTCTCACATCAAAACGGGTTGAAATATCGGCGCGAAACTTTACAGATAGGGTTTTGGGGTGAAGGCCATTCTATCAAGAAGAAAACTTTATATACTGAAATTGGGCCATCCCCCTTTAAGATAAAGTTAAAATATGAAAGGATTGAGGAGCATAATATGTATCCTTAAGGTGTAATTAATTTACAAATTACAAAATGCTTTGGAGTGGGGCATTATGTTTAAGAGTTCTGATAGGGAGGTTTTGAGTTCATCATGAAATTAGATTTTGAACCTTCTCATTCCTAAAATGTAATTTCCAAAAATATCAAATTTGTGATTATAATTCATATTATATATTTTTGAATTTAACAATTACAAATTTAATGATATACTAAATTACATTTGTGTTTCCTGAAAACCACCCAATCTGTGTCCAACACGATAGGAAAAACTTACGCAAGATGACGAAAACACCCAATTGGGCACCATAACTATACATTGACAACATCCCAATTGATAATTGCCCCAGAAGACTACTATAGCCTGTCAAATTGTGTACCAAATATTGCGGTGCCTGTGGTTCATGCAGCTCGTGAAGTGAAACGAAATACACATCTCGCTGATGGTTCAAACTGCTGTCCGACTATTAATAGGGAAGAATTCAATGCCATAATTTAGCGGAAAGACAGTAAGAACACTCAATTATCAACTGATTGAGCAGTAAATGTTTTTAGAGCGTAGCTTGCTGCTAAGAAATTACCGACAAATTTTAAAGAGTTTGACAAAGCTCAACTAGCCGATCGTGCGATGTACTGAGTCAATTC